>CAUZXS010005928.1:0-10635 GCA_963585895.1 Sepioteuthis lessoniana
ATGATGAAATTATCTTATAAATGAAATTTTTGTAAATTTTAGATTGAATTATTTCATATCGTTTTTAGGATAGGAATTTGCACTCTCACTGTTTATTAACAAATGTCAATGATATGTGACCATATATTTTAACTATATATGTCATCATATTTCATAGAAGTAAACTCATCGTAGGTTCAGAATTTAATCTTACTTTCTTTTTTATTTCAGTTCACGTACAGAGTATTTCAAATGGTCACTCGACCACGGTGGCCCCTCCGGCTAACACGACCACTGCGGCCCCTCCGGCTAACACGACCACTGCAGCCCCTCCGGCTAACACGACCACCGCGTCCCCTCCGGCTAACACGACCACTGCGTCCCCTCCGGCTAACACGACCACTGCGTCCCCTCCGGCAAACACGACACAGCGGCTCCTCCGACGAACACGACTACTGCAGCCCCATCGGCAAACACAACCACTGCGGCTCCTCCAATGAATACGACTACTGTGGCTCCTCCAACAAACACAACCACTGCAGCTCCCCCAACGAACACAACCACTGCGTCTCCCCCGGCAAACACAACCACTGCAACCCCTCTGCCAAAAACAACCACTGCCACCCCTCCTGCAAATACAACTGCTACGACCCCTCCACCAAAAACTACAACTGCTATTCCTAGCACTACAACCAAACCTCCTAATAAGCCAAAATTCAAAATTGGAATCTTCTTTGCTGGAATGGCTATTGGTATTGGGTTGACTGTTAGTGTTGTCATCATGTATCAGTGCTACCAAGCCCGGCGACCTGGAACAGTTCCTTACAGGAACATTTAAGTGTGTTACTAGAAACTGTTGCCTGTTGTTCAGTTTGCAAATCACGCATAAAAAATGTGAGAAATATTTTGTATAAAGAGAAATATGTAAGCACAAATATATTGGAAGTTTGTATTATCGTGCATATCTTTTAAGTGTTTGAGTTTTTCAAATCTAAATTTAATCCAATTGTTTAGGTTAAGTTATGAGTGACTGGACTCTGAATGAGAAAAATTACATAAAATATGTTGGGATTTTTTGGGGGTTGGGGGTTAGAAACTTGAAGCAGTTAATATCTGAAAAACTACCAATTATAGTCTTATTTTTATTAACCTATTTTGGCTAGATCCAGAATTTTATACCAAATAAAGAATAATTGAAAAAGGGTTTAAAACCTGACACCTTTTAATCTTCTTTTCATATTCTTGGGAGCATTACCTATTTCCAGCATGTATGAATTGAGATATCTTACTTTTAAAAATTTCAGCTCAGTATCTTTTTTTATTTTTATTTTTTTAAATTTTCATTTAGAATTGGAACAAGTTAGGTCATGTTTTCAAAACTAAAATTTTAAGTGGTTTTAATAAAAATAGTTTTTCAATTTTACTTTTGAATTTTTAAGATTCTGACTGTCAAGAACTTTATAAAGTGTTTTTTTTTTCTTTTTTACAAATGAGATATGATTTTTCTATCATTACCTAATTTCTCCTTTACCAGCTAAAGTTTTGGCTCTTAATTTGATTCTTAACTCATAAAATATTACTAAATATCTTTTAAAGCATAATTCTTTCACACCTATAAATAGAATTTATCAACAGCAAATACATTTCTAAACTGAATAAAATATTTTACATCTTTTGAATTGACTTTTCATTTTGTCTCTGTAAAATTCATAAATCACATCTTTTATTTATTTATTTATTTATTTATTTATTTTTTATAGTACTAATGCTACTTAATCTATCACTTGCTGCACTGCACAGTGTCTACCAGGATTGGGCAAAGTGCAGCCTGCAAGAAATTTTTCCTTTGAAAGAATGAAAAAAAAAAAGACGCTGAATATGACTATTATTTCTATCACTTCAATTTAACTTCAATTAATAGATTAAATAGATAGTTACTGTATCAAATCCAAGCATTTTGGAGCCTTGAAATCCCCAAATGCTAATGAATCTGGACAGTGTCCAGGTTTGGCATTATTATGTTCTGTTTGAGATTAATATTTGTACTTGGATTATATTTTTATGATTCCATACTATAATAGTAGTTTTTATAATCTGGTTTTAGAATTAAAAGGATAGTGATTGATGGTTTATTTTGAAACTTAATTTTTTTCGAGTTTTTGAAATATGTACATTTTTACATGTTTCATTAGTGGCACCCCAGTGTGTATATATATATATATATATATATATATATATATATATAAAATTAACTTAAATCGCGAGTCGGAAATCTCCTAAAGTTTCACCGTAACAGATCATCAGGGAGTCTAATACCGGCCAATGATAAAGGAGAAAACGCCGTTTTTTATATTCACCAAAAACTTACATAGCTTAAAATTTACGTAACAAAAGAAACAAATAAAATGAACAAAAAACCTTACTTTTATTTAAAAAAACCCCCAAAAAAACTCAGCTATAAATACTCAGAAACCTATCTCTAATTATAAAGCAACCACCCCCTTTTGTGTTTACAACTATTTAAAACCTCCGACCTTTGGTTTAACATATCCCTACTTTTACAAGACACTATTGCTAATTTTTCCTCCATGCAAGGCAAATAGTCCCTATCTCCCACCTTATATTTACAGCATTTCTTTATTACTTCCCATTTCAGTATTGGATCTAATCCTTTTTTATCCTTGACTTCCCACACATAACTAGATAACGTGGTACTATGCCA
This sequence comes from Sepioteuthis lessoniana, assembly GCA_963585895.1. Taxonomy (NCBI): domain Eukaryota; kingdom Metazoa; phylum Mollusca; class Cephalopoda; order Myopsida; family Loliginidae; genus Sepioteuthis; species Sepioteuthis lessoniana. The sequence continues at coordinate 2,702 of CAUZXS010005928.1, forward strand.
ATACTTTTCACGGGAGAAACTCGTTTTATGGTTATAGTACCTGTAAAGTCTTTATATCTGAGGTAATGGATACTTGCTAGGTATTGACTATTACCAAGATGAATCGATAGGATGGATGGTGATTAAAGACAGAGCGAGAACGAACATCTGCTGCTATGCTTGGTACATTCCTTTATTGACCAAATCCCCCGGATGTGGTAGGGGCCGTAACCCCTGTGGCATCAGAGGTTATTTCCCTTTTGTTAGTTAGGATATTACAATGCTCTTTTTTTTTTTTTTTTTTTTTTTTTTTTTAAATAATAACAACAATGACAGTGGTGGTAATAATTATCTGGTGAGGGAGTTCATTCAGTCTGTGAAGTGATTGGGATGCTTGAACAGATGGCTCGGACTCTGTCGGAGGAGATGTCTGTTAACCTGAATGAGAGAGAAGAAAATGATGATGGTTCAGACTATTGTGTACGGGTATGTTTATTATTTTTTTTTTTTTGTTAGTGGTCAAATCTTTTGGGTGGCCGTTTTGTTCTACTTGAACGCCTGAGGTTTAGAGTTGTGTGTTGTGTTTGGTTGTCTTTGTATTCTGGTGGTGTTGTCGTATGTGTGTAGCTTTCATCTTCAGATGAGGAGTAATCCAGTAGGTTATGTGCATGGTTTGTTGTTGGCTTAGGGATTTTTTTGAAGAAGCTGGAATTTCTTGTAGTTTGGCTACCTTTGTGTGTGGCGGTGATCATGGATCCTTTTTTCTTTATAATAGTCATTGGGTTAGGCTGGTAAGGTGTGAGAGCCTTTGAGGTGTTGTCGATTTTTACAATGACTGTATCACGCACCCTGAGATCATTGGGTTTCACGTACACTTTTCTATCGGCGTATTGCTTTATTTTTCTTTTGGCTTCGGTGTCACGCTCCCTAATGCTGGGGTCTTCAGCAATGGGTTTGATCAGGTGTGGCAGGCGGTTTTTTATGGTCCGGCCAAATAGGATTGTGGCTGGGGGTGCGCCGGTGGTGCAATGTGGTGTCGTCCGGTAGTCCAGCAGGAATTTGAATAATTCCTGCTTCCAGCTTCGACCTTTATTTAAGGCAGCTTTAATGGACTTTTTTTACAGTGCGCATGAAGCGTTCTGTTTCCCCGTTAGCCTGGGGCCATAGGGGTGTTATTCTCCTGTCTGAATCCAGTGATGGAGGCATAGGTTTTGAATTCGTGGCTGTTGAATGGTGGGCCATTGTCCGTTTTGAGGGGGACTGGCACACCAAATTCGGTGAATATCTTGTCTAGGTGGGGTATGACTGATGTTGTTGAGATGGAGTCCAGGATGTCGACAACAACATAGCGTGAGTATTCGTCTGTGACAACGAGGAGGTACTTTCCATTTTGGAGGTGTCCAAAGTCAGCACTGACTTCTGCCCATGGGGCTGCTGGTAGTGGGGACATTTGCAGTGGCTCTCTTGTCGGTTTATGGGTACTGATCTGACAGGTGTGGCAGTTCTTGATGTTTTCTTCCACTAGAGGCTGCATGTTTTTGAACCGGACCTTTTCTCGGAGGTGAGCTATGGTTTTCACAATGCCTTGGTGTCCAGCATGTGCTATTTTGACAGCTCTGTTTTGTAGTGCTTCAGGCAGTACTATTCAGTGCCCTTTGAGGATGATGCTATCCTTGTGTGCAAGTGATAGTTCGGCACGATTGGCGTGCAGAGTGTTGAATGTTGCTTTGTTTATGCCATCCTCGACACCATGCCATTTGTTGGTAAGGATGGCTTGGATGACGGTGGTGAGTGTCTTGTCTTTTGCCGTTTCCGTTGCAACTTCATCAATTGTCATTGCTTTGGGGGTTGAGGTTGAGAGGATGTAGTTTATATATTCCTCTGCTATTTTTTGTTCTCTGTCGCTTGGTGGTAGGTGCGTTGGATGGCGGCTGAGATAGTCAGCTGGGTTGTCATGGCCTGGTCTGTATATGACGGTCATGTCGTATGGTTGCGTTCTCAAAACCCAGCGTTCAATACGTGTTGATAGTTGGGAGCGGGTGTTGTTAAAAATGGATGTTAGGGGTTTGTGGTCTGTAAAGACAGTGAATGGAGCTCCAAAGATATATATGTGAAAGTGTTCACACGCCCATGTGATGGCGAGTGCTTCACGTTCTGTTTGGGAGTATCTCTGTTCAACTGCGGATAGAGCACGACTTGCAAATTGTACTATCCGTCCATTTTGTGACAGCACGGCAGAAATGCCTACCGGACTGGCATCCGTATGTATTTCAGTGTGTTTGTTCGGGTCAAAGTAGGCAAGTGAGCATGCTCTGCTCAGTGCCTCCTTAATGTTTTTTAGACATTCAGTGTGGCGTTCAGTCCAGGACCACTGTGTTTTTTTTTGTTAGTTGACGTAGTTCATGGGTGAGGGTTGCATAGTTTGGAATGAATTCTGCCCCGCAGAAGTTAGTCATCCCCAACAAGCTTCTGACTTCTGATGCGTTTTTAGGGTCGGGTAATCCAAGGATTGCTTTTATTTTGAGGTCACTTGGGCTGATGCCTTCATTACCGAAGGTGTGTCCAAGGAACTCCAGTGACCTCTTGTTGTACTCACATTTGCTGCCATTTAGGGTGAGCCCTTTTTCGCGAAGTCGTCTGAATATCGCGTGGAGGTTTTGGTCGTGGTCTTGCTGGTCTGATCCGAAGCAAAGGATGTCGTCACTGATGTTGATGGCTCCCTTGATCCCTGTAAGTGCTTGACTAATTTCTTCCTAGAATATCTCACTTGCGGAGTTGACACCAAAAAAGAGTCTTTTATATCGGTACAGGCCCAGGTGTGTTGCAAAGGTGGTTATATATCGGGATTCTTCAGCTAGTTCCAATTGGTGGAAGCCTTGGTTAAGATCCAATTTGCTGAAAACATTAGCTCCTGATAGAATAGTTTTCAGTTCATTGAGTGTGGGGGTTGGGTGTCGTTTCCTTTTGATAGCTTTGTTTGCCGCCCTCATGTCGATGCAAATCCTGATTTTATTTTGACCCTTTTTGGGTACTACAACAATAGGAGATACCCATGGGGTTGGTCCGTCTGCCTTTTCAATCACTCCCAGTTTCTCATCTTTGGCTATTAACTCTTCTATATCCTTCCTTACGTGAAAGGGGACCCTGCGGTATCTCTGAGCGATGGGTGGTATGTTTTCATCTATGTGTAGGTGAACTTTTTTTCTTTGAGTTTACCCAGACCATTGAATAGGTCTGCGTAGTCCTCTAGAAGTTTAAGAGTGGGGAGTGGGGTCTGTGCATCAGAGTTACTGATGTGGTTGACTGAATGAGTGTTTGCTGACAGTAGTTTGAGCCTTTTACATGTTTCCCAGCCAATAATGGGTTTTTCTGGGTTCTTTATAACATGTATGTCCGCTTGGCAGGAGATGCCTCTAAACTTTAGAAGTGTGCTGAATTGACCTAGGAGTGGGGTGGCTTCCTTGACACCGAATCCAGATATTACGGTTTTTGTGGGTCGGAGGAGGGGCGTTGGTCTTAGGGATTTGTAATCTGCCTCAGACAAAATGTTTATGGTGGCGCCAGAGTCAGCTAACACATTGAACATTTGATGGCCATCACCAAAAGATAAGTCAAAGTAAGGAAGGTTTTTCACTTTACCTGTATGTGATAATACCCGCTTCTGCAGTTTGCATAAGTTACTGAGTCCTCGTCTGAATACTTATGTGGGCCGGATCAAGCGAGAAGCAGGTTCACAGAGAAAAGAACAAGACAAAACAACAACTTGTGGTTAAAACGTCAAGGGATGATGAGAAGCGTGTAACACTTAGTGGATGATTAATTCTAGTTTGAGTTTCGGCTGGCAAAAGATTATCTTAACTAACTGGGTCCGGCTGGTAATGTCGCTGTTCGTTATTTCTTTGTCCCGGTCTAATCAACTCCCTTCGAACCCAAACTAAGTCTGACTCTCGGACCCAAAATGCACCTGTATATATACAGAATGTTTCATTATTATTTCCGGCTAATGGAACACCCACGAATAAACCCATAACTTTTTGGGGAGCCAATTCTCTCTTAAAAAAACTGGACATAAAATTAGTTCCTAGACTGGCCGTCTCCGATACAGGGACATTAAATTCAGACCCTTTTAAGTTCTGACAAGTACTTAACACGTCCGCAGCTATATGTATAAACATTTTCTTATCTAGATTTCCTTAATCTAGTTAATGGGTTTTCCTAACATTTGAAATTCGATACCCAGGCCGAATCTAACTCATCTCGCCACATATATATGTGTGCATATGTGTGCGCGCGTGTGTGTGCGTGCATGTAGGTGCGTGTGTGCGTGGGCGCACACACACACATATATATATATATATATACATACACACAAACACACACATACACGCACACTGGTATGGGTGAACACACACACGTGTGTATACATGTATGTGCATATATCCAACTCATAGTGTCACATGTATAGAATACATATTCCGTGTCACTGCCGCTGTTTGAGTCTCGTTGATGGTCCTCAATGTAGTTTACCGGTCGTTGACTGGTTTGAGCTTGTGGGCGTGTAGGGCGATTTGTTCTTCGCCGTCTGTCCTCGTCATTTAGTTTTCTGAAACAGAGGCGAAGTGTCCCCATCTCCGGCAATAGGCACACTGGTTCTGGAATGCAGGGCAGGATGTCGGTCCCCGTTCATGTGGGTATTTCCCATTGCAATTTCTGCACCGGTTTTGCTGGGGGCGTTTGCGTGGCCGTTGTTCATGCGTGACTTTGTTGGCTACTGCATTAACGGATGTGGTAGGTTTTGTAGTAGAGTTGGCGTCTTCTAAGCGCATCTGTTCCATTTGTTTGGATATGGTTTCTGTCATTTTGGCATAGTTTATTAGATCACCTAGGAGCATGTTTGGGTTCATCAGTCCCTTTTGGCGAACTTTTTCTGATAAACAGCCCGTTATTAGCGGGGATTTTATTTCTGCATTTCTGTCTGTGAAACGGCACATAGCTGCTGCCTCTTTTAATTCCCGATGAAAGTCCTCTATGTTTGGGGTGGTTTGTTTTTTGTTTTTTTTTCGGAATATAAATCTGTTATACTCAGTGTTGTTTTCTGGGTTGAAGTGGTTTTGCACAGCCAGGACAAGCTTATCGAAGTGTGTTTGGTTTTTTTCTGGTGTGGTTTGTTCAGACGGTAGTTCGTCAATAATATCATTTACTTCTTCGCCAACAAAAGTTAAAAGCATAGCTTTTTTTCGTTCATCGTCTTCTATGTTGTATGCAGTTAAGTAATTTCTCAGCCTGTTGACATATTTTGTCCATTTTGCGGCTTTGTTTTTTGATTCGTGGTTAAATTCTGGGTAATGTGGTAAAGCGGCCATGTTAGTTTTTTTTTTCGGCACGTGGGCAGGTTTGTTCTTTTCTTTTTTTTGTTGTTATTGGTGAGTAAACGACTCTTTCTTCGTCGCCAATGTAAAGTCTTTATATCTGAGGTAATGGATACTTGCTAGGTATGGACTATTACCAAGATGAATCGATAGGATGAATGGTGATTAAAGACAGAGCGAGGACGAACATCTGCTACTATGCCTGGTACATTCCTTTATTGACCAAATCCCCCGGATGTGGTAGGGGCCGTAACCCCTGTGGCATCAGAGGTTATTTCCCTTTTGTTAGTTAGGATATTACAGTACCTAGTCTTAAATTCCCCTTGCGTGGACCCAAAATATACCTTTTTATTTCTACCATTACCTGGATCACTATATACCTCCACTTTATACACCACACATTCTTGTTTACATTTACCTTCCAGTGGGCATCTAACCTTATCCCTACAATTACATTTAGCAATCACCTTATTTTTCTCTTTACTTAGTTTAGCTATATTATTCTTATTTATTATGCCATTGATGTTGGGCATGCAACTATAACTTAATTTAACACAATTCTTATTAAATATCTTATGTAGCAGGTTCCCACTGGGGAAATTTCTCTTTAACAACTTAATGAATTCTTTCCCTAAGTTATTGACTACCTCCATGTTATAGGGGGGATTAAACCATAGGATTTTTCTAGGTCTATTTCTCCTTTTTTGCGTATTACTTCCCTCCCTCTTCGATATTCTAATTTGATCCTATATCCGTCATTCTTCAATGCCTTCTCATATTCCTGCTTGCTTCGTTCAAAAATTTCCTTATTAGAGGAGTTATTTGATAACCTTAGGTATGTGTTTAAATACCTGTATTGGGTGGTTGGATCTCCTGTCGACATAACGCAAGTCCTGGTTCCTTTTTCTAAACAGAGATACAGTTCCATTGTATAGGTTTAAAGTAACATCAAGCTAATCGGCAATTTTTAGTTCTGTTTGCATATCTAACCTAAATCCAAATTCGCCAAACAGCCTATGCAATCTTTTTCTAATCCCATCACATTTTTTCGGTGTGCTTTTATCCACGATAATCAAACCATCATCATGGTAAAATCCGTGGCTACTCGGGTCCACAATCTTATTAATGCTATACAATAATACACACCCCACGAACTCACAAATTTCGGCCCCATCATATGCCCCTATTGGTGTGTCGAAATCCCCACCTTCTCCTTTTTTTATCCATATACTATCATCATAGTATAGCAATGTTTTACAACAATGCTTCATAATCTCCACCTTGTCTAAAGGTATCACCATATATTCCTTAGCCAAATCTAATGCTCTATCTAATGTCTTTTCGGTTATCAATGGGTAAAATTCCCTAATATCATATTTGATAAAGGAACACCTATCATCTTTATCGTATTCCTCAAACCACTTAATACAATCTTTTGTGCTTTGCCACTGGTTAATATTTAATGCTATCCTAAGCGAAGCACATGTCTTGCACGATTATTTTACTAGCCTTACCTATCTGTATTTTGGCCGGGTTAAGAAGCCTACATTCAGGATGAGTCTTGAAATCACTTTTGTGGTCCTTGATCATGATGAAACAATTCTTGGTATTGTATTTTTCCACTATCTACAATACCTAACCTATGCGCCAACATTTTTGCCTCGCTATTCAACTCCTTTTTGAGATCTGGTGGTGCTTTCCTATAATCTTTATCCACCTCTTTAAACATCATTTACTTATATTTTCCCTTTTCTATTTCATACAAATTGCCCAACTTAGCCGACTTTACAAATATGCTGTCGGACTCCTTAATTCTCCTCATATCCTCTTACATTTTCTGCTGGATATTATTACGCATTTTCCTAAACTTTATCTCCTTAACCATTCCTATCATTTCAGCCGCAAAATTATCCATCTCTTTAATATGGGGGGGCTTCCTAGTTTTAAACCCATATTTCTCCCGTCCCTCTTCAGTACAGTCAATTGCATTGAGAAAAAAATATGCCTTCTATCTCATATTTTTTATAAAAGTTTTGTTGAGAAGGACAGAATTTAACTTATACTGATGGCTATTAGGTATTGGTATATTTTTATAGGAATAATTTATATTCGTCTTCTCCATAGTAACAGGAAAAAAAAAGTGCTCAATGTTAAACACCAGAGCTTAAATATTTACTAATCTACTATCTAGCAGCATTCACGGTTACCAGAAAAAAAAACCGCCAGGAACAAGAGATAAAAATATCTCGAATCACCGCCCGGGGGAGGGGAGGGGGAGAAAAAATATCATAGGGTGTCATATCTCTTGATTTTTTTTAACTGGTGTGAAAGGTGTTGGCCTTTTTTAAAAACAAAAAAAGGCCAACACCCGTCACACCAGTTAAAAAAAAATAAAGAGATAGGCAGTCAATTGGTGAAAAGAAAAATAAAACACACCGTCAACACTGCAATACTACAATCATAAGAGTGCTCAACACGAGTGGAGACAATTACAAAATTAACAGAAATCGCGAATGGGAATTCTCCTACTAAAGTTTCAACTGAGCTGATCATCAAGGAGTCTCATACTGACATAAGGAAAAAAGG
>CAUZXS010005929.1:0-112500 GCA_963585895.1 Sepioteuthis lessoniana
ATTAAATAAAGGTTTCAGTTCGAAGTTCTCTGTGGGCTCCCGAGTTCTACATGAAACACATGAAGAAGACCGAAGGACGCATCGGCCGAAACGTTGTATAACAATGAAGATGAAGACAACAGTCTAAATATTCTAAGTGATGAAAAGCCATTCAAAAGTTTTTCATTTTTTTAATTAGTAGATATTGTTTTATTTGTTTGAGGGCATATCAAACTTTGTGGGTGATCTAATGCCAAAGCCATCATTTTACAAGAACAGTAGTGATAATATTCAATCTATAGCTTGTGGGGAAAACAGGATTCATACCTTTTCCAAGGGTATTAGTCCGAAAGTGGATGTAATAAAGCAACTGGCATTCGAACTCGCTAACAACAGTGTTGCAGTCCAGCACTTTAGCTACAACGCCACAAAGACTTCACATTTATTAATTGAATTTGTAAAAAATCATTAACCATATTTACCCAACCCCTCCGCTCGGGCAGGATATGACACAAGGTCAATTTTTAAGCCGAGTTTAACAGGTTTGAATTCAGAGATTTTCCTTCCCCTAGACTAGTTGCCTAACCAAGGCTGAAAAACCTAGTCTGCCCTACTATTTACCCATAGCTGGAGGGAGAATAATTGGATTCATACCTTTCCCAAGGGCATTAGCGCTATGTGAAATGCAATCAGTCTCGTCCAGGATTTGAACTCGTGTCGCCGTGTCCATTCCCTACGACGATAACCATTACACCACGGGCACCAAATTAAATTATTAACAAATAGTTAAAAGATTTGATTTTGTTTCCAACATACAAAAGTTTTACATAGAATATATATATATATATATATATATTGTATTAATTGAGAGGACTGTTGCAATGCGAAATAATAATTATTTGGGTCTAATTAATTTCAAAGTAAAAACTTCATCATCAGAGACTTTTTAAATGAACACGAAATTAATTAGACTAAAATAATTAGTTTGGCCTTAGTTTGGTTTGGTTAATTTGTTTTACGGCACATCAACTCCTTATGGTGTATTCAATATCAAAATTTGATCAATTTGTATGCATTTGTCTGACTACTCCACCACCGGCAGGGATGTGACTCAAAGACTACTGTTAAGCAGAGTTTTCCTTCTGTTGTATGGGTTGCCTTACTGTTTTACTCCCTAGATAATGGACTCGCCCTCCTCCATAAATACACGTCAACGAGAGCGTCAGGCGGGGAGTGCGCCAATCAGCGTGACACAATGACGTGTGATACCATTTGCGTAGTGGACGCATAGTCACTGCCACACTGGACTCTCAGCTTTCTATTAACTAACTACTGCTTAACCAGGTTCACTTGTATCTTGTTTCTGTTACTTGAATATATATATCTGTTTTTCTATTAAACCTTTTGTGTTCCCCGTGTCTTTCTTTGGTCAGCATCACAACATTTACAAAGGCAAGAAAATTCAGTCTGCTCCATTATTTGTCCATAGCTGATAGTGGAGAGAAGAGCTGAATTCATACCTATCCTAAGGGCATTATTAATGAAAAGTAAAAAGAAAATAGCCTCGTCCAGGATTTGAAGTCAGATCACTAATTCTATTTCCAATGACGATAATCGTTACGCTAAGCGCACCTCCAATTTGATTCATTCGTAAAAGTTTGTTTATAGTTATAACCATTCATTATATTCAGCGTTCCATTACAATCATTTTTTTAGATTCATTTTTTTATTTTTCAGAGTCAGATTTAGCGAGCGATTTTCAGTGAATTTCTAACCAACTCAATTCCTAAAGATAGATTGTTCTCGTTCCTCAAATCCATACTAAGAGGATTTATTGGACCAGTTAATTTTTTCCTCGTGACTCCACTATTCCGTCAATGGGGGTAGATTGTACTTATTTATTTATATCGTGGACCGACAGAAAAAAAAAGAAAAAAAAAAGATTTGTCCTATGAAATATTTGAACTTTTTCTTCATAATTTTAAGGTGCTGATTTAAAGAAATCATTTTTGTCTGGCAAGTCCGGATGTTTTGTTATAGAAAACTGTAACATTTTGAAAAAAAACTAAAGAAAAAACAATTCTATTTATGCCACAGAAAATATAACTTTTTCACCACATCAGTGATGTTTCTTTGTTTTTGAAATCATAAAGCACAAATGAAAAACAATGAATTCATATATGCAAGCTGAGAGTTTTGTGAGAATCTTATCCAAAAAGCTTCCATAAAAAAAAATCTAACAAGACATTCCTATTGATGGTTCATCCAATAAAATCAATTCAGTAACCTTAAAAAATTCAATAGTCTTTGAAAAATTCAAAAATGTCTGTGTACCTTTAAAATATAGCAGTGTCGAAATAAACAAAAATTGCCAAAATTTGGCCAGAAATTTCAGAAAATTCTTAAAAATTCCCGAATTTTAATAAACATTGTACTAGAGATTTTATTGTCGACAGGTTGAAATAAAGTGTATAACATTGTCATACTCCGAAAAAGATTACCGTAATACTCAAATTTATTACCACATCTCGAAGATCATCAGATCACACAAAAATATTCAGTCAAGAATATTCTATTTCATTTCATAATCTGCAAGAAACAATCCCATGAACATCTCCTGAACAATATTTCATCACAGCACTGATTTTTATCAGATATACAGTAATTTTGACACACAAAAATTATATCAGATGGATAAAAGTGAAGTACATTTTCGAAATCAGGTCCACAAAATTAGTTATAAACCTTTATGGGGTAATTTTATTGTTGGCTTACGTAATTAAAATTTAAATCGGAACCAAAGATATCTAAAAAAAACAACCCAAAAACAAAGCAAAACAAAACCAAAAAAAACAAAAAACAAAAACAATAACCCCTGAATAGAATTATTAGTATTGAATAGGAATACTTGAAACCATTTAACTATGTGCAAATAAATAAGCTTCACCAACTCGATAAAAATAAAGTTACCAACCAACTATTTGGTCACACACACACACACACACACACACACACACACACACACACACACACACACACACACACACACACACACATATATATATATATTCATTTGGCATTAAATAACTCACAAGAGTTGATATGCCATAAAAACACCAACCAACTAACCAATCAACCATGAATCCAATTTAAAAATTTGAATGAGAACTTTTGATATGTGACCAAAATTGAAAAGAAACTTTTTGGGCCCCAAATGACCATTGTTTCTCAATCGATGTGTCAGTTCAAAAAGAAATTAGAAGAATTGCGTCATTTCACCTCTGTATACAAGACGTATACATTTATACGTGGGCATACGCCTACACAATCATCAAATATCTACATCCCCACCCTCTCTCTTCTTGTAGCGATATCTCTTCCCTGTCCGAGTCAAAATCAGGTCCGGGCCTCATTACTGTCAATGTCTTTGACTTCTCACTAGAATGATAAATCTGTGGGAAGATGCAACAAGTTCTCTGATTGGTTGACAGTAATACCCCCTCATTCCAACTAAATTCCTCGTCCAGTGACCGCCCATCTACATGGGTTGACAAACGCTTCGATTTTCATAAATAAATATTCCTCTTTTTTCCCCTCTTTATTCCTTCTCTTTTCCTTTAAAAGTTCTTTCCTCTCTATCTTTGTGAATGGCGTTTTTCTTTTCTCCTCTTTTTACTTTCTGTGGATCCTTTTCTCTCTTCCCTTCGCGACTCTATTCTTTATTCTCTTTGTTTTTCTCTTCTTTTTTGGTTCCAACTTACCTCCGGCTTGATTACTCCCACTTTCTCTTTTGCACGACATCAACGTTACTCTTTATTCTTTCATTGTTTCGTTTTTTTCACCATTTCTTCTTCTTCTTCTTCTTCTTCTTCTTCTTCTTCTTCTTCTTCTTCTTCTTCTTCTTCTTCTATATCTATCCCTCACTTTCTCTTTATCTTGCTTCCAATTTCTTCTCTGCTCTTTTAGTCATAACTTTTCTCTTTTTCTTTCCTTCCACTCTTTCTTTCTTTCTTTCTTTCTCATTTCACTTTTTTCTGATTTTACCTTTCATTTCCGACTTCTTTCCCTTCGGCCTACCACTACCCACACTTCTCTTAACGTTCATCTCTTTCTCTCATCTATTGATTTCTCGATCTCTTTTAATCCCTCCCACCATCACAACCAACCACAATTCACCTCACACACACACACACACACATACACACACACACACACACACACACACACACACACACACACACACGCGCGCGTTTACTTTTCATCCACCCACTCACCCACAAGCGCATACAAATTCCTATAAATTCAAGGAAACATCTTGATATATGTGTATATATATGCATATATATATATATATATATATAAAAAAGGGTGGTATTCACACGTATTAATAAACGAACGAGGGTTAAATGTGCCTCTAACTTTCTTCGTATCTTTTCCATTTTTCGTGTCCCAAAGCAACAACCTTTTATTAAACATCAAAAAGCAGCAGCAACAGCAGCAGCAGCAGTCACAATAACGATAAAAGCGGGAAATAATAGCCGTCTTCCCGTTAGCGGCGCGAAAAAGAAGAGGAAAAACAAGAGTGTATCCCTTCTATAAAATGCATCACTGGTCCTGATTTGGTGAAGAGAGCCTAAACTTTGGGAAACATCTGACTGATCTCAGAGATACGCAGAATTTAAAAAAAAAAGCCAAAATAAGAAAAAGACAACAAACAAAACAAAAAAAAAAAAAAAAGGAAGAAAAAAATAGCCACAAACAAAAAGCAAAAAATATTTTCTCCGCGCTTGAAATCACAAATATAGGGACACGCATACACATTCTTCATTGCGAGCAAGGGCATTTTTATACTCAAATCACTCTTTTTCGCCATAGACGCACAAACCATTACATACATTCTTACTACTCAAGGTTATTAGAAAATATTAACCTCGGTCTCAGTTCGTATTTATTTGTTTGTAAGGGCAGCACATTTATATTTTACAAAATTTTAAACAGTTTTTAATTTGCCCATTGATGAAGAGTTGAGTTCTTTTTTTTTATAAAATACTTTAATTTCATTTTGGCATAAAATAAGTTTCCGACATTTTGATGTTTTAAACTAATTTCGGACCTTTTTAAATCGATTTATTGAAATTAGAAAAATATTCTTCTTATTGTACTTTGGTTTTTGAGTTCTGGAAGGTTCTTTTCTTTTTTAAATTAATATTTATAATTATTAGCTCGACTAACGAAATCATTTATTGACATTTTATCGAAACAAAAAGACAAAAAAAAAAAAAAAAAAAGGATTTTCCCCTTTTGCTCTCCGTAAGAAAAACAAATCAGTTTGAAAGATTTTTATGTTTTTTTTCCCTGAAATATAGTATTCAAGATAATAAACTTCGAACTCTCAAAGAAAGATTGGACATTTATTCAAACAACGATTCCAAAAATTCTTGGACAAAAGTGTCTAAGCCAAATTGACAAGAAATTGCTTTTTAGTTATCGGATTTCCTTGGAAATTACTTCTCACTGTTGACGGAGAAAAAAGATGCATAAGTAAAAAGCAGAATTCAACGAAAGAAAAACAATCAATAAAGAAAGAGAAACAAAGAAAAAGAGGTAACAAAAAGAGAGACAGAGTAAGTAAACAGAGGAATTCAGAAAAAAAAAAAAAAAAAGAAAAGAAAAAAAAAACGAGGGATATATTAGAAACAGTATAAAAAGAACGAGAAAGAAAACTGCAAGTTCCGAGACTTGAAACTTGAGTTACTTAAAAAAAAGATTCATCTTATCTTTTCATGTAAAGAGAAGAGCGTCCCTCTTTTACCCGCCAAAATATGGATGCCCGCTCAATCAGTATTGAACGTGCCGAAGTTCTTCGGAGACAACAATCAACAACCCTTGATGATCACGTGGTGTTGGAAGCACCTGAGGTAGGTTTCATTTTATTTGTTTTGTACTGAAAAGAATTTCTGATATCGAAATAGTTTTCATCTTGTTTAATTTTGTTTATCCCCCCACCATCAAAAAGGGAACGCCTTGCTTTGTCTAATTCATATAAGAAGGGTTAAAAGAAATCTGAAGAATGCCTTTACTTTCCACTCTTCCTGGTAATCTTTGGGCAAGAGAAAAAAGTATTTCACAAGTAAAGGCGTACCGTATTAAAATATCCGAATTAGTAAGAAAAAAAAATTATGTATCAGCATTTAGATTTTAAGATGATGAAAATACTAATAGGGGAAGAGTTGTGTTGTAGTGGCTAAGGTGTTAGACAGTGACGTAGTAAGCGAGTTCAATCTCGCGCTACAACGTTCTTTTTCGGACTAATAGTCTTGGGAAAGGTATAAACTTCCTTACCCCCCAGCTATCGGTTTAATAATGGTGTTCGTTTACAATAATGATTTTGACTTTAAAGAACCCACAAAGGTTGATATGCCATTAAAAACAAAAGAATCAAACCAAAATACATCTAATTCTGTGGAAATTTTATTTTTCTTATTAAGTAAGAACTAAACCCCGTCTACTTGTAAAATCCATCATACATTGAAGTGAATTGTGTTTTTTATATTTAAATAATTCCTTGTATTAGTTGTATAAACGGAGATGTTAAGTTTTAATCGTTCAACTTTTGAAGATTTTTGTTGAATTATAGAAATGAAAAGGAAACATTAATGTGAAATAAGATCTTATAATGATAAGAGACTAATTATGAAAGAGAATGTCTTGTAATAAGGGGCGTATCCTCGTGGTGTAATGGTTAAAGCGATGGACTGCGGAATCGTAGTACGCGAGTTCGTACTCCAGTCGCGCTATTACGTTCACTTTCGGGCAAATACCCTTGGGAAAGGTATGAACCTCCTTATCCCCCCAGCAATGGGTTAAATAGTACCACTACTGTTCTTCTAGGAGAATGGGTTTGGCATTAAATAACCTAAGAAGAATTGATATGCCATTAAACAAAGAAACCGAAACCGTCTTGTAATAAGAGCAGAGGGAATAAAACAAAACAAAACGGGGGTGTCCTCGTGGTGTAATGGTCAAAGCACTGGACTACAGAATCTTTGTAAGCGAGTTCGAACGCCAGTCTCGCTATTACGTTCATTTTCGGACAAAATACCCTTGTGAAAGGCATGAACTCCCTTATCCTCTCAGCTGTGGGTTAAATAGCATCACTACTGATCTTCTCGAAAGATGGATTTGGCATTAAATAACCCACGAAGGTTGATATGCCATTAATCAAAGAAACCTAAACAAAAGTTTCAAAATCTGATTCAAATTTCCTTTTTTTACTTGCCCTCAATCTTTTCTTGTCCGATACTTACGGGGAACTCACAATCACTTCCGGAGCTGATCTAAAAAATGTGATAGAAGTCTAAAACAAATTAAAAACATGGAAAAGCCTATTTGACCATTTCACGTCTATTCGACAACTATTTGAACCCATTTAAAAAAAAAGTTGTTTGGCACTATATGACATATTAGTGACCACGCGCTTCCAAAACCATCCATATAATCAGAGGTTGTATAAAGGGGTTAAACATATTAAGAGTGATTGATTGAGAGACAGATAGAAAGAGACTGGATGAGATCGATATGAACAGGATGAGATAGATAGATAGATCGATAGATAGATAGATAGATATGAACAGGATGAGATAGATAGATAGATAGATAGATATGAACAGACTGAGATAGATAGATAGATAGATAGATAGATAGATAGATAGATAGATATGAACAGACTGAGATAGATAGATAGATAGATAGATATGAACAGGCTGAGATAGATAGATAGATAGATAGATAGATAGATATGAACAGACTGAGATAGATAGATAGATAGATAGATATGAACAGACTGAGATAGATAGATAGATAGATAGATAGATAGATAATTGTTTAAGGAATTTTTTGTTTATAATTTTTGTTAAATGTTTCATATGAGTGGCTTTCATTTAGACTAGGAAATTCGTTTAATTGATTTAATAAATTAAATTTCTATTTAAAAGCAATGAATTATCTAATTAATCAAGATGTTTCTGTTATTATTATTATTATTATTATTATTATTATTATTATACTCCTGGCGAATTTTTCACACCAGACCTATCCCGTGATCTTTCGCAGGAGTCTCCTCAGAGCAGTGGTCTTTCACAGCCAGCCTCCTTGGGTCTCCAGCACTCTCCCGAGTATCCTAGCCGATTTTAGTAATCCTTTGGTCTGGATGGTTTCGACTCTTCCTCTTGTCTCCAGTTCATTAAGTGTCTTGAGGAATGCTCCAAGTGCTCAAACTACGATTGGTATCACTGCCACCGTCATGTTCGATAGTCTTTTCTACTCTCTCTTTACTTCTCTTAGACTATTCTAGTTATTCTTGCTGATTTTAACAGTGCTGTAGTCTGAATGTTCTCGCTTCTTTGTCTGACTTCCAGTCCCTCAAACTTTTCTTTCAAGTTCTTAGGGGCTGTCTCAAGGACTCATATTACAATTAGTATAACTATTAGCTTCATGTTTCACAGTTTTTTCAGCACTCTAGCAAGATCCTGGTATTTGTTTAGCTTTTCCCTTTCCTTCACTTTCACTTCGAGGCAAAATCCTGTAAATGACAAGTTCTTTTTCTTTTGTTATTTAAGTTATGTCTGGTCGTCTGGTCGGGATTTGGTGATCCGCTTGTATCTCAAAATCCCAGATAATTTTATGTATCTCATTTTCTTGGACAGTTGGTTGGTTGGTTGGTTGGTTCTTATGGGATATCAACCCCTGTAGGTTATTCAATGCCAAAATCTATTTTTATACAAATAATCTGTTCTATTTTAAACAATTCAGTGTAGCACACAAAAACAGTTTTATTTCAAACAATTCAGTTTAGCATAAGTACACAGTTTAAATGCAAGTACATAGTTCAAGTGTCAAAACATTCCCATTTCAAGTTTTTCAGTTTAGTTAAACAGTTCTAATTCAAACAATTCAGTTTAGCATTAGTACGCAGTTTAAACGTCAAAACAGTTCTATATCAAGTAATTCAGTTTAACATAAGTACGCAGTTTAGTTCTATTTGACCCATAGATAGGATCCTATCTGGTGCTACGACTCGGGCCAGAGAGGACATGGGAGCGATGGCAATGAAGGGGTACTCCACATTCCCCAAAGCTCCAGCATTACTGGAACCTTACCATCAGATTGTTTTGTGTCATATCCAGAACACTCGTTGGGGAATCTTACTCCTCTGCAGAGGTGCAGTCGGTGTATTCTACTGCCCTAACCGACTAGGCAATTCTTGGACAGATGCTGTTTTGAGTGTATACCATTTGACAGCATAGTTAAATTTCAATCTCATACACATTTCTCATCTAATTGTGCTTCTTCCGATAGTTTTTTTTTACCTGTTGGCTGCATTGGCTTACTATGTGATAAACTGTTTTATCCCTTTCTTTATTATGCTTTCATTTGCATATATAGTCTTCATTTGCATATATAGTCTTCATTTGCATATATAGTCTTCACTTCCATATATTGGATGCCCAGTCGGCTGGGGCTGTAGAATACATCGACTGCACCGCTGTAGAGGGGTAAGACCCCCACCCAAAGAGTGTCCTAGATATGACACTAAACAATCTGATGGTGAGGTTCCAGTAATGCTGGAGCTTTGGGAATGCGGAGTACCCTTTCATTGCCAGCGCTCCCAGGTCCAATATGACCCGGAGTGGTAGCACATGATAGGGTCCAATCCATGGGTCAAATAGAACTAAATTGCATACTAATGCAAAACTGAATTGTTTGAAATAAAAATGTTTTTGACATTGAAACTGTACTTAGGCTAAACTGAATTGTTTAAATTAAAACTGTTTTAACATTTAACTATGTGGGGACAAAAATTATACTCACACTAAATTGAATTGCTTGAATTAGAACTGTTTGACTAAAATGAATAGCTTGAAATAGAAAAGTTTTTGACAAACTGTGTACTTATGCTAAACTGAATAGCTTGAAAAAGAAATGTTTTTTTACAATTAAACTGTGTACCCATGCTAAAATGAATTTTTTGAAAAAAGACTGATTATTTGTATAAAAATGGATTTGGCGTTAAATAACCTACAAAGGTTGATATGACATAAAACCCAACCAATCAACCATCGATATATCGGCTTCATTTGCATATATCGCCTTCATTTGCATATATATCGCCTTCACTTGCATATATAGCCTTCATTTGCATATATCACCTTCATTTGCATATATAGCCTTCATTAACTTATATCGCCTTCATTTGCATATATAGCCTCATTTACATATATAGCCTTCAATTGTATATATATAGACTTCACTTGCATATATAACCCGGAGTGGTAGCACCTGATAGGGTCCTACCTATGGGTCAAATAGAACTGTTTGAAATTTAAACTGTGTACTAATGCAAAACCGAATTGTTTAACACAGAACTGTTTGATCCTTTATCTGTGTGTAAAGAAATGACTGTTTAATAGAAAAGTTTGTGATACATCGCAATACTTAGAACCATTTAACTTTGTTGACATGCTAAACTGAATTGTTTGAAAAAGAATTACTTTTATATCTAACTGCGTATTCGTATAAGATAGAAAAAAATGAAACCATTTAGCTATGAAAAAATGAGCACCGGCTCGTTTAAAAATATTAATCATATGTTTAATATATATGTATAAAAAGGATTTGGCATTAAATGACCAACAATGGTTGATATGCCATAAAACCAAACCAAACCAAATCATATATATTTAATATATATGTATAAAAAGGATTTGCCAATTAATAACCTACAATAGTTGATATGCCTTAAAACCCAACCAATCCAAATCCTATATATTTAATATATATCTATAAAAAGGATTTGGCATTAAATAACCTACAATGGTTGATATGCCATAAAACCAAACCAAACCAAAACAAACCAAACCAAATCTTATATATGTAATACATATGTATAAAAAGGATTTGGCATTAAATGACCTACAATGGTTGATATGCCATAAAACCAAACCAGACTAACCCAATCTTCTTAATTATTCCCAGTGCTCCTATTATTATTGGAATAGCAATTGTGTTAGAATGCTACATTCTTGCAACTTCTATTTCAGAGTTCTTATATTTTGAAAGTTTATCAAATTATTTTGCTGACACGATTCTATCAGAAGAAATCGTCTGTGATACAGCTCGAATATTTAAAAAAAATATTTCATTATTATATCCAGTTTGCTATTATTTATATTTGGCTTGTGTAGTGTAGTCGTTATGGATGGTTGAATTCCCTAGAACTGGTGATTGTTTTTGTTTACGTCAATTTTTTTCATGGGGCAGGCCACGATGTTAACATGTCTACCATGATTATTTCTTCACTTCTTGTGAGATTTTTACACCAATCACAGGAGTCTGAATGGCATCACATCTCCTCGGGTCTCCAGGACTCTTCTAAGTATTCAAGCTGATCTTAACAATCCTATGGTCAGTATGATCTTAATTCTTTCTCTCATCTCCAGAAACCCCGATTTCTTTTCAAAGCCTTTATGGACTGTTCCAAGCATGCCAACTTCAAATAACATCACAGTTCTTCTTATGTTCTACTGCTTTTTGAGTTCTCCGGCAAGGTCTCAGTATTTGTTTAACTTTTCTCTTTCTTTCATTTTCACTCGGTGGTCCACTGGGACAGCAAAATCCATTTGATAAGTTCTTGTTTTTTTCTTGTTAATTAAAAGGAAGTTTGGCTTTCTTGCTGAGATCAGGTGATCTGTTTATATCATAAAATATTCTTCTTCTTCTTCTTCTTCTTCTTCTTCTTCTTCTTCTTCTTCTTCTTCTTCTTCTTCTTCTTCTTCTTCTTCTTCTTCTTCTTCCACCTCCTCCTCCTCCTCCTTTTTCTTCTTCTTCTTCTTCTTCTTCTTCTTCTTGCTGTTATAAATGATAAAAGTTATTTACATATTGATCGGTACTTGTGTTTGTTTATGGATTTGAGATGGTCGAATAATTTGTGTTTCTGTGTTGAGAAAAGAATTTCTTTATGTCTCTTAGTAGCATACACACTTTGTTTTTCACGATGCACTTTAAATTATTTTTAAAACAGCAGTTGTAGCGCCATTTAGCGAGGAAACTGGTATCTTAAGTGGTTTAAGACGGTAACTTACAAGAAGCGAATAATTTAGGAGAGAGAAATTTAAAAAAAAAAAGAAGAAAAAGTCGATAAACACAATGTGACACAGGGAGAAGACTGGAATATTGAATGTTAGATTAAGGAAAAGGGATAAAAAAAGGAATGGGAAATATAAAAAGAAGTGAATAAGTAGTGTAGTCTACTTACTTATAATTTGTGAAAAAAAGTCATACTAGAATGAGTTAAAAGTGTTGCAATGTTTTGGTAGTACGCGTTAGTTTGTCGAGAGTACAATACGTGTCCGAAGCAGTTCAAGACGTGGTAAGTATCCGCTGTGGTTGATAGTATAGTGATTGTTGGTGTGCTGACACGTTGTGCATTACTTCACTCTGTGAGAGATTTAAAACTCGAACAGATGAACAAGCAACATCGAAAACTTATGTTTTATGAGTTCAAACTGGGTTATAACACCTCCAGAGAAATCAAAAACAGTTGTTGTGCGAAGGTGAAAGCACAGTAAATTACAGTGCTGTAACCAGATGGTTGGAGAAATTTTGCCGCGTGAGTTTCAAGAACCTTGACTATCAGGCAAGGTCAGATAGGCCTAAAACCGTAAATTCCGAGGCTTTGCTTGAAACTATAGAGATGAATCCGGCGTGTAGCACTCGGAGAGTATCAAGCGAGCTCGGCATCTCACAGTTCTGAGTGGTTCCTTACCTTCCCAGATTCGGTAAAAGCATTCAGCCCGATCCAATTATACCAAAATATTGCAAGACTTTTGATTCACCTGAGTGTATATATATATATATATATATATATATATTTGATTATTTTTTTGTTAATCCTTTCGAATTGCCGTATTGATCTTATGATATTCGGCAGGAATTGGTTGATAAATCTTCCATAATTAGTTATTTCCCCAAATACTTTCTGCCCAACTTTGGGCAATCATCAGGGAAGGATGTATAGCAAAAGGGATGTAACTTTTGTATGTACATTACTACTTAGTAAGAATGAGAGTCGTTGATGTTATTCTTACAGAGTGTAATTTGTCTCTTCACTAGATCGCGTCTGTATTCCAAAGTGCTGTTATATTTATGAGCTGTATAAAGTAGTAATGTACATACAAAAGTTACAGCACTTTTGTAATACATCCTCCTCTGATGATGGCCCAAAGTTGGGCAGAAAGTACTTGGGGAAATAACTAATTATGGAAGATTTATCAACCAATTCCCGCTGAATATCATAAGATCAATACGGCAATTCGAAAGATTAACAAAAAAAAAAAATGTATCAATAAAGAAATGCTGCCAATATATATATATATATATATACATTGGCAGCATTTCTTCATCAATACAAATTCCGTTGAATATAATAGACATTTTCTGTCTACTTATTTTGTTGTTGATCCTTTCATATTGCCGTATTGATTTTATAATATTCGGCGGGAATTGATTGATTTATCTTCCATAATTATTTATTTCCCAAGTACTTTCTGCCCGACTTTGGGCCATCATCAGGGGAGGATGTATTACAAAAGGGATGTAACTTTTGTATGTACATTACATTTGTAAGAAGAGCATCTGGGCCGTTGCAGTGTGTAGCGTTTACTTTTAAAATTGTTCGATAAATAGTGTCAGTAGCTAAAGACATTTAAGTACATTAGCACTGGTTTGAAAATTAATTCTGTTAAGTTTGGGTTGTATGTTCCTAATATGTCGTGCTTCGAGAAAGTAAGTAATGTACATACAAAAGTTACATCCCTTTTGTAATACATCCTCCCCTGATGATGGCCCAAAGTCAGGTAGAAAGTACTTGGGAAATAAATAATTATGGAAAATATATCAATCAATTCCCGCCGAATACTTTAAAATCAATACGGCAATATGAAAAGATCAACAAGAAAATATGTTGACAGAAAATGTCTAATATATTCAACGAAATTTGTATATATATATATATATATATATTATTCAGTCCAGTTAAACCAGGGTCGGGAATAATTCCGCCAGGACAATAAAATCATTCAACTATGAACATTTAAATTTTCCTGGTAAAGAGCTCAATGTAACTGACATCATAGAGCAATAATTCCTTTAAGAAAAACAAAAACTGGTTTTTGTTTTTCTTAAAGTATATATATATATATATATATATATATATATATATATATTAAATCGCTATTCGGATTTTTCCTACTAAAGTTTCGCCTCACCGGCTCATCAGGGAATTTGGTAAACTTTAGGAGGAAAATTCCGACTTGCGATTTGATTTTTGTAATTGGTTCTACTTTGTATTGAGCACTTTTGGTAATTGTATTATTGCAACAATTTACGGTGGGTTTTTCTTTTTCTTTTTCTTTTGACGAACTGATTGCATATCTCTTGATTTTTTTCAACTGGTGTGACGATGTTGGCCTTTTCTTTTTTTTGCCCTATGATATTTTTTCTTTTTCCCCCGGGCGGTAGTTCGAGATATTATTATCTCTAGTTCCTGGCGTGTTTTTTTTTTTTTTTTCTGGTAACCGTGAATGCTGGTAGATAGTAGGTTAGTATATATATATATATATATGAAATATGTTATAACTGATAGAAAAAATCAACTGACCGTCATTTTGTTTTAATAAATTTATTTCAGCTGGCTACTAAACGGCAGCCGGTCTCTTCAGATAGCGGTCACATAATAGAGATAGAAGGAGACAAGAATACTCGTTAAAAAGACCTTTTAAAGGAAGGGGAAAGATAAAAAGAACTGGGCTAGACAGTGTTAAATTCACCTTGTCTTTTATCCTTATTCATCTACGAATTATTTAGATTAGAAGCTGGTATCATTTTACCAATTTAACTTTTTCTAGATTTACGAAAATATCAATTTATTTATTTGTATCTTTATTAGGGATGCGTAGAGGTAATGTTATTCCTATTTCCAAACTAATCTTTTATTAAAAGGATTATTTTTTGGGTTATTTTCCTTTCTTAATTACATTTGAAATTTTAATAGATAATACATATTCAATTTTTGCACTGTTTTTTGGAAGGTATTTTCTTCTGATATATTTATTTTTTTAAATCTAATTATTCACTTCAAAGTAAGAAATATCTTTCCACTTCAATGTTACAAAAAGTTAATTTCTGGATTTTATTAGACTCGTTTTTTATTCATTCATTTTTGTTTCTTTTTATTGAACTATTTCCCTTGTTTGTATTTTTTTCGGTCGTGCGTTCTCCGGTCTTCGCTAATCAATAATGGATTTATGGTTATGGAGGTGCCCGTGGTGTAATGGTTATCGTCGTAGGAATTGGACACGACGATACGAGTTCAAATCCTGGACGAGACTGATTGCATTTCACATAGCACTAATACCCTTGGGAAAGGTATGAATCCAATTATTCTCCCTCCAGTTATGGGTAAATAGTAGGGCAGACTAGGTTCTTCAGCCTTGGTGAGGCAACTAGTCTAGGAGAAGGAAAACCCTGAATTCAAACCTGTTAAACTCCGCTTAAAAATTGACCTTGTGTCATATCCTGCCCGAGCGGAGGGGTTGGTAAATATGATAATGGATTTATAAGCGTTCAGTTGAGCAATTTTCAATCTATAAAAGAATCGTTATTATTTTTGGATTATAATAGACATCAATTTTCTTGATATGACACTACACTCCATTTGGTTGTGAGGTTTCATTCTAGAGCTCTAAATAATATGGAGTACCCCTTTCAGTGCCATTACTCCCTGGCCCACTCTGACCCAGAATTGCAGTGTTTGATTGGATCACATCTATGGGTCAAATAGACCCGTTGGAAAATTATTTGTATTAGATAGGAATACTAGAAACTACATATCTACGTACAAATTAGATTGGAATACTTGAAACTATATAACTGTGTGCAAATTATTTGTATTAGATTAGAATACTTGAAACTATGTAACTGTGTGCAAGTTATGATGGTTGACAAATGATTATAATTAGTTATTTGAAACCATGTAAATGTTTGTAAAAGAAGAAAAAAGAAAAATGCTGACTTCGGCATTAAATAACCCCACGGGAGTTGACTACCATAAAATCAACCAAATGGACATTATACACCAGCAGATTAAATCAATAATAATTATGATAATGATAATAATAATTATAATAATCCCGACCAGAAGACCAGACCGAGTGATAATTAATAAAAAAAGTAGAAAAAAAACAACAGAATTTGCCGTAGAGAGGACCTAACTGTCCCACTGGACCTCAGAGACAAAATCAAAGAAAGCGAAAAAAAAAAAAAAGCTAAAGAAAAAAATACAAATACTCAGACCTTGGATGATAATTAAGAAAGTTGGGAAACATGAAATCAGTCGTAGTTGGTGCGCTTGGTTTAAAAGGGGGCTGTAAGAGTTGGAAATCGGAGGAAGAATGGAGACTCTTCAAACCAAAGCATTGTTAAGATCGGTCAGAATACTGAGAAGAGTCCTGGAGACCTGAGGAGATCTGCTGTCACCCAGGCTCCAGTGAAAAACCACCAGCTTACGATGGTGTGAAAAACTTGCAAGGAGTTAAATAACAATGATAATAATCGTATTCAAGCTCTGCAGGAGAAATTTCATCAAAGGAATAAACACTTGGGCAGTCCCCCTAGTAAGATACTCTGAACGAAAGGACGAGGTAATTAATGACTATGCACAAAGCCTAACAATCGAAAGATGACCTAGACAGCCTCTATGTATCAAGAAAAGAAGGAGGAGGAGCATTCGCTAGTACTGAGGATTTCGTAGATGTAACAATTCACGGAATGCATAAAAAAAGAGCGAGGAAAGTCTTATTTCAGTAATAGTAATGTCAGTCAAAGGACAAACAGTAAAATAAAAAAAGATCTAGAAAACAGAAATGGGAAAAAAGCAACTGTATGGATACTTCAAGTGACAAAATAGGGATAGTGCACAAAAGATGACATAGACATGACTTAGAAGAAAAAACCTTTAGTAGCACAAAATTATACCAATAAGATCAATCATATCGAAGCAAAAATCGATAATCATATTTACCAACCCCTCCGCTCGGGCAACATATGACACAAGGTTAATTTTTAAGCGGAGTTTAACAGGTTTAAATTCAGAGTTTTCCTTCTCCTAGACTAGTTGCCTTACCAAGGCTGAAGAACCTAATCTGCCCGACTATTCAACCATAGCTGGAGGGAGAATAATTGGATTCATACCTTTCCCAAGGGTATTAGTGCTATGTGAAATGCAATCAGTCTCGTCCAGGTTTTGAACTCGTGTCGCCGTGTCCATTTCCTACGACGATAACCACTATACCACAGGAACCTCCTAAAAAAATCGATAATACCCAACAGAGCAGCGAGTGTAGGTTATGTGGAGAAAGAGATGAAACGGTAAATCATGCAATAAGCGAATGAAGCAAACTAACACAAAAAGAGATATGATAGGGTGGGATAGATAATCTACTGGGAAGTGTTTAAGAGATCAGAATTTTAATAAATTAACAAAACAGAATCTAACCTAGAGAATAAGACGCATGAAATTCTTTGTGACTTTGTGTTGTGGTCTTCAGACAAGACCAGTGGAAGAACAACTCAAACATCGGGTGATAGATAAACGTTATTGTATTAGCAGAAAAAGGAAGTCATACAAAGGAAGTACTAGCCGTGCTCGGCTTGCAGTCCGTCTGTCAAATGTCTCGTAAGGAACGAGAAGTTATCTTCCCCGAGCGAGCTAAGCTCGGAGAATATGTTTAGGTTGGACGAGTCCATCTTTGGGGTATGGTAGGATATGTCCCCATAGTACTTTGACATACAGACCTAGTGTTAATTAACAAGGAAAAGGAACTTGCCATTTGATGGATTTTGCTGTTTCAGCGCACCACAGAGTGAAAATTAAACAAATTGAAAAGAGAGACAAGTATTTAGACCTTGTGCATGTTAAGTGGAGAAAGAGATGAAACAGTAAATCACATAATAAGTGAATGCAGATAACTTGCGCAAAAGGAGCACAAAACTACGCACGACTGTATAAGGAAAGGTGATCCATTAAGAAATGAGATTCAGACTGAAATTTCACCATACTATCAAATGGTTTATTCACAAATCAGAATCCGCACTAGGAAAATGGCACGCCTAAGATTCTCTAGAAATTTGAGATTCAAACGGATCACCTAATCCCGGCCAGAAGACCAGACCTAGTGTCTGATAGCAAGAACAAAAAAAAAAAAAAAAAGAAAAAAAGAATTTGCCATTTTTTTTTCCGAACGTGCGTTCTCCAGTCTTCGCTAATCAATAATGGATTTATAAGCGTTCAGTTGAGCAATTTTCAATCTATAAAAGAATCGTTATTATTTTTGGATTATAATAGACATCAATTTTCTTGATATGACACTACACTCCATTTGGTTGTGAGGTTTCATTCTAGAGCTGTAAATAATTTGGAGTACCCCTTTCAGTGCCATTACTCCCTGGCCCACTCTGACCCAGAATTGCAGTGTTTGATTGGATCACATCTATGGGTCAAATAGACCTGTTGGAAAATTATTTGTATTAGATAGGAATACTTGAAACTATATAACTGTGTGGAAATTATTTGTATTAGATTGGAATACTTGAAACTATATAACTATACTTCCTTTGTATGACTTCCTTTTTCTGCTAATGCAATAACGTTCACCTATCACCCGTTGTTTGAGTTGTTCTTCCACCGGTCTTATCTGAAGACCACAACACAAAGTCACAAAGAATTTCAGGCGTCTTATTTTGTCGATTTTGCCGCCCCGGCAGAATAAAAATCAATGTAAGTGAAAAGATAGAGCAATACTTGGATCTTGCTAGAGAACGGAAAAAGCTGTGGAACATGAGAGTCAAGGTAATACCAATTGTAATTAATGCGTTCGAAACGGTCACTAAGAGACTGGAAGGATTGAAAATCAGTAGGAGAATCGAAACCATTCAGACCACAGTATTGCTGAGATAGGCTTGAATACTGAGTAGAGTTCTGGACACTTGAGGTGACTTGCAATCAGTCAGACTCCAGAGTGAAACACTGGCGTGGAAAACTGGCAAGTAGTATTATAATAATAATTATTTGGAAGATATATCAATATTATATACCCTATGTCAGGTGTGGGCAAACTTTTTGGTGGGAAGGCTGCATCACTGGATTATAAATTACCGAAGAGTCGCATCTTTTAAAATCAAAAGAATTTTGTCTCGTGTTAATTCTTTATTTTTAAGAGGCGCTTGTGGGTCGCTAAGAACAGTTCAACGGACCGCAATTTGTCTTCTTTTGCCTTACGCTAAAAAATGATATGAAAACCATCACCAGTGATAGGATATGAAAATCTTACTTAGTTCTGGGACTTTCCCGTACTTACTGGTTGCACAATACAAGCCAACAGACCAGATGTACTGATAAAAATATTGCTTTCTCATCGCAAAAGGCTTTTATAAACTTCCAAAATAAAAGGGAAAGTCAAAAGTTTTACGATATTTTGGAAGTACGGTAGGTACTACTCAGCAATTCCTGATACGAGGGACATACGATAAGTTTCCAGACTTTTTTCGTATGGGCACTTTTATTGATAGTACACACATGAAACTCTAGTCCCCTTCGAAGTATTCTCCTCCGGCTGCAGTGCACTTGTTGTGCCGTTCCAACAAATTCTGGAAGGCCCCATGGAAGTCTTCTTGTGTGAGCGTGTTAATGACCTTCGTCACAGCCTCTTTCATCTCCTCAATTGTCTCATAACGACAGTCTCTGAGCTTAGGGAATAACCAAAAGTCACAGGGAGCAAGGTATGTACTATTGGGAGACCGAGGAACTGTCTTGATGCCCATCTTAGTCAAATAGTCTATGACAAGGATGGAGTTGTGGACTGGTGCATTGTCCTGGTGGAAATGCCACTGACCCAATTTGAAGAGTGCTGGCCACTTCCCTAGGAATCTCTTCCTGAACTGTCTTAAAACCTCAACATAGTAACCCTAACCCTAACCCTTTGGCCAATCAACTGTGGTGTATTGACTTCCTTACTCCTGCCACACCTCTCATCATACCTCACAGACCCCCTGCCTTACTTGAATCTCTTGTGCCACTCAAAAACTGATGCTCGATTCATGCAAGATGGTCGGGAAGCAGTCTGAATCATTCTATACGTTTCTGAGGCATTTTTTCCAAGTTTAAAATATAATGTTATTACATATCGTTCTTCTAAAGTGTCAGATTGCATTTTTGAAATTCACCAGCTGTGACAATCAGGCTTTAGCAGGGTGTATTCCAATTGCTGCTGTAGCTGTTCATTCGAACCGGAAATCATAAAAATGGGTCAGTCATCTCATAAGATGTATAGCAATAACATAGTTAATTTTCAAGAGTCTACGATAATTTTAAATGCCTATGCAAAAAAAGTCTGGAAACTTATCGTAAGCACTTCGTACTTTTTCCGAAATGGTAAATGTGATGCACCACACTGGATTATGAGATGCCGAGCTCTCCTGATACTCCCCGAGTGCTACTCGCCACATTTGTCTCCAAAGCTTAGAGCATATCCTTGGAATCTACGGTTTTAGGTTAACCTAAACTTGTCTGATCGTCGAGGTTTTTACACCTGAAAAAGTATGAATTTTGCCAAATACTGTGACTTAGCATTTAGTACGGGTATTATATTATAATTCCCGTTTCTGACTTTCAGGTTTGTAAATACGCACCCCACCGGCAAGCTGTTATCAGTAAAATATATAAACACAGTCTGCCTAATCGGCTGAGGATGTAGAATACGCCAATTGCATCTCTGCAGAAGTGTAAGATCCCAACCCTCGCCAAAGAGTGTGTTAATTAAGACATTAAACTATATCTGATGGTGGGATTCATGTCTTGGATCTTTGGGGAATGTGGAGTACCACAGCTGTCTTTTCCGCTTGAATCTGGAGTGGGGTTAGAGTCGAAAAGAGAGTAGTGGTAGTACACATGTTAGGGTCGAATTTAATCTTTTTCTATACTTAAAACCATTTAATTGTGTGCAAACGTTAGTAGAAATATTTCTTTATTTTGTTGGAAGGTTTTTTATTCATAGACGTTCTTTGGTTTCTATTAAGTGTTCTGTAAATTAATCCTGATACAAAGAAACTAGCAAAAAAGAAAGAAAGAAAAACAAACAAAAAATAAAACAAAAACAAAAGATTATGAAAAAGGAGAGTTCCATGGCCTTTAATCAAACTTGTCTAAACAGAGGATTACTGTCAATAGACACACACACGCACACACACACACATATATATATATATATTATATTTTATAGAATATGATGAGAATATATATATATATATATATATATATAGTATAGTAAACGGATTAGAATATATATATTTGGGTGGTTGGTTATTGAATACGTTTGTAGCAGAAAGAAAGAATTTCAAATTATCATTTAGTGCGGGAATTATTTTGACCGTTGAGGTTTCGATTTTATATTTTCGTCCAATGAGGATGATTTAAACCATTCTACTCGGGTGACTTTCCTGGGTAGTATAAAAAGTGTGCAAACGCTCTCTCAGTCTCTTTCTCACTGATTCTAGCAGCAGAACAGACTAACATTCAACAAGAGGCGAGCGCTTTCAACCATAGGCCATTGTTCCTTTTGGAGACCATTCCTTTGTCATCTTTTCATTCCTCATAGACCAACTGGTTCTCGAAACTTCAGGTTGAATGCTTAATTCCTGCTCTAAGATTCACAACTATTTTCCTCCATTTGTACGACTCACAGCACAAGGGTTATCTTTCTGGCTGTCATTAAAGTTTTTGAAACTCACTAATATTCTCGTCAACTCATTTGTTTTCCTCCTTTTCTTAACATAACACGGCAAAACCCCAACAATTTGCCGCTTTGTTATACGTTTAATATGTTCATACTTGTGGTGAAAGCTAGTTTATTTATCATATTTACCCAACCCCTCCGCTCGGGCAGGATATGACACAAGGTCAATTTTTTAAAGCAGAGTTTATCAGGTTTCAATTCAGAATTTTCTTTCTCCTAGATTAGTTGCCTTACCAAAGCTGAAGAACCTAGTCTGCCCTACTATTTCCCCATAGCTGGAGGGAGAATAATTGGATTCATACCGTTCCCAAGGGTATTAGTGCTATGTGAAATGCAATCAATCTCGTCCAGGATTTGAACTCGTGTCGTCGTGTCCATATCCTGCGACAATAACCATTACACCACGGGCACCTCCTAATGCTATTTTATTTATAGCAGGTTTTTTTTATTTTTATAGTTATTGCTTTGAGGAATTGTAAATGGTATCTATTGTAATTTTTATATATGATTTTTGTATTGTTAATTTGAATGTTTCTAATGTATAACCATCCATCCTAACAGAATGAACCAACCCCATCTATAGTTTATAAAAAAAGCCACTCCGAATAAAAATATAAAACTCAGTTCTGCAAACGACTTAACACGACCCCTGAAGATGACCAGCAAAATGGTCGAAAGCGCTTGGGGTAATATAGGGTCCCTTCTTTACCAACTTGATCCAGAAGTAAGAAGACTAGTGAGATGTCTTGAACGTCTTCACTGGAAGATTTTAAAAAAGAAACAATCCGCGGTATTCGACCAAACCTATATATATATATATATATATATATATATATATATATATATATATATTATATAAATTTTTTTTTTACTCTGCACATTGAGTTTTGATGTATTCATAATCCCAAATCAATCATACGTCGATTGCTGTCGGCATTGAGCACTCAAATTGGATACTCATACCCCTTGGTTTTTCTCCCCGAATTATATATATATATATATATCATAGTAAAATACAGTAAAGTGATGAGAATATATATATATATATATATATCATAACTAACAGATGAGGATAAAAAATCATTTAAGACTTTTGATAAATCAAAAAGTGCTCAAATGCACACAAGCAGAGTACTATAGAACTGAAAGTAATTAAAATCTTGCCTTCTATCGTTTCATTACAATACTTTTTATGTATCATCTAAAGAATGGAAGACACAATCATGAAAAGAATCAAAGTTTTATCTTGGGCAAACAAGGCTCTTTAAACTTAAGGCAACCTGCATACGAGAAGGAAAACTCAAATTTCACACCAATTGAACTCCATTGAAAATTGACCTCTTGCCTATAGCAGAGGTGTTGGGTAAACACACACACACACACACACACACACACACACACACACACACACACACACACACACACACACACACACACAAATATATATAAATATATATATATACGTGTGTGTTAGTGTGCAATCACGAGAACTGTATTAAATATGTATGGATATATATACTCAATATATTCTAAGTATAAAAAGAAGATATAAAATGGGATAGAAACTTACTACTTGGAGTTTCACGCTTTCTATCTTCAGGTGAGCTAGTATCTTTATCCTACTTTAAATCTTAGTTTTATGCTTGAAATATATTCTCGTGCATCAATCCCTGTAAAGGCTTTATAACGCTTTCAACATGCGTTAAATTTTAAACATACTCACACACACACACCCACCCACACACACACATATATATATATATATATATGCGTAAAATATATAATAGAATTCAAAGCTTAATATCGTTTGTAGATAAATTTTTACAATATAAACTATTTTTTAAATCATATTTTTTCCTTTATTCCGTTCCTCTCTTTTTCTTTTTATCGTCTTGATGGAAGTTGGATAAATGGAAATAGCCCTAAAATGTCACCCAGCTGAACAGTTTCGAAATTACGAATTTTACTTCTCACAAGTGACAATCATTGGCCCTGCTGTTGCCACGGAAACGACCAATCAGCGAAAAGGCCAAAATTTAACATCTTCCGTGTCTCCCTCAGATAACTGACGACTAAACATAACAAAAATATTGTCATGCGAAAAATTTAAGCAACTTTCCAATTAAGTCACAGCAAACGAGGAACAATAAAAGGAAGGTATTTTTTAAAGTTAGAAATATGAAAAAATATCGGAAATTTTTCGTTAAAAATTTGTTCAATAAAATGTTAAGATTTGATATTTATATCAAAATAATCACAGTGGCCTTTATTTTTCTGTCGTGTGACTTTTAGTTTCATAGATAAAGTGAAAAAAAAAAAAAAAAAAAAAAAAAAGAAATCGATGTTAGGTGAAAAAAATATTATCCTTAAATTTTCAGATTTCATCAAAGAAAAAATTTCGTTTAAAAATATTTTTTTTAAATTTTTTTATCTAGTTTGTCTCTCTTCTCTGCTCGGTTTTATTACTAACTTTTACCCTTTGTTTTGATGACAAAAAAAAGCAGTAAAAAGTTTTTGGTGGCGACATATCGGTTAGAAAAGGTATAGTCCAAATTTGGTCCAAATTTGGCGTTAGGTTTTCTTTACGGCTCAGATCCTGCAATGGGTTAAATAGCACCACTAATGTTCTCCTACGAGGATGACTTTGGCATTAAATAACCCATGAAGGTTGATAAGCCATCAAACGAAGAAATCAAACCAATTGATGGCGTAGATTTTCGGTCCCATTAGATTTAATGTGTATAATCATGTAATGAACGACTTAAGACCAAATATTTCACTTAAAAAAAAACAAAGAGTTATTGATTACGAGGTATATTTTTGAAATAGGAAAGTTTACCTTTTTTTCTTGACTTAGTCTTGCCGTAACTTCGATTGAAAATGTTTCCATACAACCTATACCAAAACAAAAGTTGTTTGTTAAGATAAGTTTTTACTTAATATTATTTACTTCTTATAATCCTTGTTATAGCGGTTCGGGAAATTGTTAATTTCTCTAACACTATATTTTTTAAGCAACACAAATGAATGACGAAACTTTTCTTTAACACAACAAAGAAAGTTTTTTATTTGCAGCATTGAATATGGTTTGCTTTTGGTGCTGCAAGACTCGTGGAGTTTAAGCTTGTTAGTGTTGGAGACGAAATGGCGTAGCGGGATGTTGATATGGCAGCGTGTGTTGCTGGACGTGTGAGGGATTGTGTTTAGAGTCACCGTGTAGTTTTATATCTGGTATTTGGGGAAGAGTCTACGTTGTCTCCATGTGGTCGAGAGCGGAGTTACGCTCAGATCGACATAGCCAATTTTTGGGGTGACACAAAGTTGGGCCTGTGCGAGGCATGTTGTATGTTTCTAATTTATGTTCAACTGGGATTCCTCGTAAGGAATCCATAAATTAGATGGTTCCCTCGTTGAGTGTCCATGTTGCTGCTGCTGGTGTTGCTATGTTAAAGCCGCAGTGAGATGTCCACAGTGGGCAGCGTGTCTAGCTAAAAAGTATCGCTAGGTAGGGACGGACAGAGGAACGTCTGTTCTGGTCGCCGTCTCAAGCCAAAGAGACTGGGTTTGGCGGCTTACAAGCTTTGGTGGGCGGAAATGAAGGTCCGGGCTGAATAGGATTAGTCATCCTGATTGGTTGAAATTAAGTGTCGAAATAAATTGAGCGCCAAACCAAAATACGAGATTTTCCTCTTCTCTACACTGTGTATAAAATATTTAAAACTGTTATTCAATAAATAAAGTGAAATATTGTGTTAGGAGTTTGCAAAAGGAAATACTGTTTACAAGCGCAACTTTTTCTAAGCAAAACATTTGTAGGGGGATATGTTGTTTGGTGAATATTTCTGGTCCTCCATTTTGTAGTAGGTTGTTATTTGGAGAAGACAAAGGAGGCAAATGATGTGTATACGATGCGGACAAAAATACAATTAAAAACAAAGAGGTGCAAACAAATTCAAATTTATATTTCAGCAATACATGCAATGAAACATTCTAAAACATTACTAGAGTTCTAATACAAATCGTGAAATATTCCTCTGTGCGCGCGCGCGCGCGTGTGTGTAACTAACACTAATACTACAAAAAAGGACTATTAAACAAAAGTGTCCTATGCGTGTTGATTAAGTATTTCTACTGTTTGTTTCTTTCTGTGGTTTGGCGAAATTTCTGTTTTCGAGGCTGGAAAAAGTCTCACCGACAAAGTATAACAAGGAAGAGAATGGTTGCGTGTAGTATACATTTTCATGGTGATTGGTTGTGGAAGTCAAATGTAAAAAGGAGGAAGAGTGTGTTGACTCTGTTAGTCGAAATTGAGAGAGTGTGAGTGTTCTCTTTGGAAGTCACACTGGAAAGAGGGCGTTGACTCTATAAGTGAAAATGTAAAAAGAGAGTGAGTGTAGGAAGATGATTGTATTTATAGAAAATTCTTGTCATGGAGTAGGCTCCAAAAACGCGGGACGAAATTGAAGTTGCGGATGTAGTTTTAGGCACTAACCACGTGGTTCTCCTGGCCAATAGGTTCTCGAGACTGATTAGTATACTGACGTCCGCCATCTTTGTTTCGGGAAAAAGTGGCATAACGTCCATTTTAAAATATATGAGTGTCAATCCTATACAGTAATGAGGAATCCTTTCATTTTACATAAAACTGTCAGCATGACCTTCTTTACTGACTGTTGTGCCTGGAATTTGTTCGAAATTACCTCGAGCTTGTCACATGTGGGTACAAAAAGGAAGGTTAGGGAAATAAACTTAGTCTCGACTGGAGCAGTTAACTGAGATAGCAGTGAGCCGAGGTTTAGTATGGTTTGGTTTGGTTTCTTTGTTTATTGGCATATCAAACTTTGTAGGTTATTTAATGCCAAAGCCATTCTCCTTGAAGAATTGTAGTGGTACTATTCAACCCATAGCTGGGAGGATAAGGGGGTTCATACCTTTCCCAGGTGTATTTACCCGAAAGTAAGACTTAATAGAAGAGGGGGAGAATGAAAGGTAGAAAAAAAGCGTAGAGAAACAAGGGAAGGGGAGTAGCTACTCTACCATCAATATGCAAAAAAAAAAAAAAAAAAAAAAAAAAGGCGACGACTATATTTCTGAAATAAAACAACCTTTTCCCACAATAAAGAATTTATTCCCAAAGAAATAGATTTTACAAAACACTTCTATAACAGCATTGTATATATTTCGCTATGCAGGTAGAGTTATTCACTTAACTCTTCCTTTAACACAAAGAAAAATAAACGTAAAATAAAAATCATACAATAGAATAAAATGCATAAAATAAAGTATAAGAATGATAGAACTGGAACAGGCAAAAGACTTACTCGCCGTTGAACCGTAACAAAGAAAGATGTAATATGAAACAGTTACACAATCATATTACATCTTTCTTTGTTACGGTTCAACGGTGAGTAAGTCTTACACAACGAAAGTTACACAACGAAATATCTACGTTGGATTTCGATTTCAAAGTTCTTTTCTTTTTCTTTTCCTTTTCTGGTTCGTTTCAAACAACAAATAGTCAGTTCCGTCCTGGAAGAACACTCTTCAATCTGGTGTTGAATATTTCCTTTTCTCTGTGGCTTGTCTTGATAATTCTATTGGCTGTTCCTCAGAGGAATTCAAATTTCGTGTTGAATGACTTCCACGGTCTTTCTTCTCAAAAATGAGCCCCGAAACTTACTCTCTAAGAAATAACTGTTGTGTGCAACCCTTTTTTTTTTGCAAAGAGAATACCCATTCTTGGCTTCTCTACAAATCTGACTCCGCTTCAGAGGAGTCTAACGAAAAGCATCTCGATATTTTCGACCCAGCACAATTGTCATGCGTTGGCTGAATAGTCGAGACACTGCCGGGCAAACTGATCACAAAACGCGTTCTAGACTGCTTCCAGACTATACCAAAACTGACTCAAAAAGACTGACTGGCCGACAGGTCACTCACTTTTATACCCAGAAATGGACAGTGTATATATATATATATATGTATACACTAACTTATATACATATGCATATACATATACTAACTTATACATATGTATGTATATATATATATGTATGGTAATTGATATATCTATATATCTATATACTATCTTATATATATATATATATATATCAAGTTATATATATATATATATATATATATATATAAAAGATAGTATATAGATATATAGATATTATATATCTATATATCAATATACTATCTTTTATAAATATATAACTTGATATATATGTATATATATATATATACTAATCTAATATCTACCGGCATTCACGGTACTAGAAAAAAGAAAAAAACCGCCAGGAACAAGAGATAAAAGTATCTCGAATCACCGCCTGGGGGAAAAAGAAAAATATTATAGGTCAAAAAGAAAGAAAAGGCCAACCTCGTTAGACCCCTTGAAAAAAATCAAGGGATATGCAGTCAGTTGGTCAAAAGAAAACTAAAACCTTCCGCGAACACTGCAATGCTACAATTACAAGAGTGCTCAACACGAGTGGAGCCAATTATAAAATTAACTTAAATCGCGAGTCGGAAATCTTTTACTAAAGTTTCACCTTATCGGATCATCAGGAAGTCTAACTCCGACTAATGCTAAAGGAGAATATATATATATATATATATATATATATATATATATATATATATATATATATATATATATATAACTCAGATACAATAATATATATATATATATATATATGTGTGTGTGTGTGCACTGTATATATATATATATATATACACACACACTGTATATATATATATATATATATATATATACACTGTATATATTCGTGTGTAAAATGATTTTGTGTATAAATCTACCTTCGATTCATGGATATGAAATGATTTATTTATTCAAGTAAGCTTTGAAGCCTAAAGTTGCTCCAAGTCCTTCCCGTTATTCCGTCTCCATGCTGTCAAAAACGGATAAAAAGAAAATCTAAGAAACTTTCAGCGTAGAAATATAATTTACCGGACGATACCGGGTCACCAAGTTAGTCTCACGTAATCCGACACGAAACTAGCTGTCTACATAGTCTCTTTCCTTCATGTTTGTGATTTTTGTGATTCTGTTTTTATCTCTAAAAGATCTGAGACGAGTGTCTCTTGTTTGATTCAACCATTTCTGGCGATGTACACGATGATCGCTGGTAAATTATCTTTCTCGTTAAACCAGAATCGAAACTCACCTAACAAACTTATGACTAATCGGATTAATTTCTGAACACGATTAAAAGCCTTGCAAAATTTAGCTTGAAGTAGAAGATTCGGATAAGATATTTTTTTCTGAATTAATTGAGAAGGATCTCAACATGAGCTTTTCTTGGATAACTGAATGAACCTATTTACCAACCCCTCCGCTCGGGCAGGATATGACACAAGGTCAATTTTTAAGCAGAGTTTAACAGGTTTGAATTCAGAGTTTTCCTTCTCCTAGACTAGTTGCCTAACCAAGGCTAAAGAACCTAGTCTGGATAACTGAGTGAAGAGCACTCTCAGTGCTACAAATCTGTTTGGTTGGTTTGGTTTCTTTGTTTAATGGCATATCAACTCTTTTTAGGTTATTTAATGCCAAAGCCATTCTCCTAGAAGAACAGTAGTGGTACTATTTAACCCATAGCTGGGAGGATAAGGAGGTTCATACCTTTCCTAAGGGTATTTGCCCGAAAGTGAACGTAATAGCACGACTGGAGTACGAACTCGCGTACTACGATTCCGCAGTCCATCGCTTTAACCATTACACCACGAGGACACCCCTGCAAATCTGTTCGACTGCCGAATCGGATTTATGAATAAATGCTCCTTGGTTTTAATGACATCTGGAGTGTTGAATTAAAAATATTTATAATAAAAACATACTCTGTATGTAAGTAAATAAGTAAAGT
This sequence comes from Sepioteuthis lessoniana, assembly GCA_963585895.1. Lineage (NCBI taxonomy): Eukaryota > Metazoa > Mollusca > Cephalopoda > Myopsida > Loliginidae > Sepioteuthis > Sepioteuthis lessoniana. The sequence continues at coordinate 29,771 of CAUZXS010005929.1, forward strand.
TGGCGACTGTAATCGAGGGCGAGGGGAGCGACCCGAAGGCTCACTTTTCAATAGCTACTACACCAAGGTGTAGGGGAGGGCGCTACTCCTTCACCAGGATGGCTCCACTTTACCCTTGATACGTACCTTATAATGCTGAGTGTTAAGCAAGGAGGTATCAAGTACGATTTTTTATGTCTTTGGTATGACTCGACCTGGGATTGAACCCCGGTCTTCCGGACCATTGGCAAACACTCTACCAACTAGGCCAATGACTCTGTATGTAAGCGAACTCATTTACTAAGTTTCGCTCGGTTGTGGCCCAAGGCCGGAAGTATAGGGCCCCAAAAGTAACTCGAACTCACTATTAGTAGTTTACTCGTCTATCTTGCCCATCCTGTCGTGTGGGACCACAAAATACCCCGACTGCACCTCTACAGAAGGGTAATCCCCCTCTAAGTTGCGTATTGAGTATGATGCAAAACTGTATCCGATAGTGAAGCTCCTGGAGTTTTGGAAATATAGAGTACACTTTCATTGCCATTGTTCCCAGGTCCACTCAGACTCGGAATAGTTATACCAAACCGGAACTAAGAACCCGAGTCTGAGCGGACCTATTCGACCAATAGATGGGACCATCTATGAGTCAAACAGAACTGTTCGATCATTTACTAAGGATTATTATAATTAGTTATTAGAAACCATACCGCTGTGTGCAAATTGTTCGTATTAGATAGGAATACTTGATAGATAGAACGGATTATTTGTATAAAAATGGATTTAAATAGAACTAAACTGCGCACTTATGCTGAACTGATTTGTTTGAATTAGAACTGTTTGACTAAACTGAATAACTTGAAATAGAAAAGCTTTTGTTAATTTTATATACCCAACCCCTCCGCTCGGACAGGATATGACACATGGTCAATGATTTTGAGCGGAGTTTACCAGGTTTGAATTCAGAGTTTTCCTTCTCCTAGACTAGTTGCCTCACCAAGGCTGAAGAACCTAGTCTACCCTACTATTTCCCCATAGCTGGAGGGAGGATAATTGGATTCATACCTTTTCCAAGGGTATTAGTGGTATGTGAAATGCAATCAGTCTCGTCCAGGATTTGAACTCGTGTCGCCGTGTGCATTCCCCTACGACGATAACCATTTTGTTAATTAAACTGCGTACTTATGCTTAACTTAATTGTTTGAAATAGAACTGTTTTGACATTTAACTGTGTGTAAACAAAATCTATATTTATACTTGACTGAGTTGTTTGAATTAGAACTGTTTGACTAAGCTGAATAGCTTTAAATAGAAATGTTTTTGACAATTAAACTGTGTAATTATGCTGAACTGATCTGCTTGAAATAAAACTGTTTTGAGGTCGAAACTGTGTACTCATACTAAACTGAACTGTTTGAAATAGAACTGACTATTTGTATAAAAATGGATTTGGCTTTAAATAACCTACAAGGTTTGATATGTCATAAAACCCAACCAACCAAATCAACTTTGATAAATAAAATTCGTAATGATAAATTGCAATACTTGAAACCATTTAACTGTGTGCAAACAAATGATTAATGTTAAATAGAATTATTACTTTTTATCACTTAGAATATTCGGACTATTGTTTTCATCTTCATTCTTATATTCATAACGTTTTGGCCGGTATGTTCTTCGGCCTTCTTCGGATATTTCATGTCGAACTCAGGAGCCAACACAGAACCTCGAACCAAACCCTTTATTTTATCCAGGGGAGAGTGTTCAAATTCCGTTACCCATGAGAGGGTACAAGTGTTACACTATAGTTAGTATTCCTTGTAGTCGGGATTGAAAAGTGCTTCTGCGTGAAATCATTTGGAGGTTGGAGGTTCAATCCCGACGACCGGCAATAATAACAAGGAATACTTACTATAGCTTAAAACTTGTATGCGCTCATGGCTAACGGAGTTTGAACAATCCACCCACTGTGGATTACATTAACGGTTCAGTTCGATGTGGGGGGGGTGTCCTCGTGGTGTAAGGGTTAAAGCGATGGACTGCTAAGCGAGTTGGTACTATTTACCAACCCCTCCGCTCGGGCAGGATATGACACAAGGTCAATTTTTAAGCGGAGTTTAACAGGTTTGAATTCAGAGTTTTTCCTTCTCCTAGACTAGTTGCCTCACCAAGGCTGAAGAACCTAGTCCGTCCTACTATTTACCCATAGCTGGAGGGAGAATAAGGGGGTTCATACCTTTCCCAAGGGTATTTGCCCGAAAGTGAACGTAATAGCGCGATTGGAGTACGAACTCGCGTACAACGATTCCGCAGTTCATCGCTTTAACCATTACACCACGAGGACACCCCCTAAGCGAGTTGGTACTCCAGTCACGCTATTACATTCACTTTCGGACAAATAATTTGGGGAAAAGTATGACCCCCCCATTATCCTCCCAGCTATGGGTTAAATAGTACCACTACTGTTCTTCTAGGAGAATGGCTTCGGCATTAAATAACCTATAAAGGTTGATATGCCATTAAACGAAGAAACGAAACGAAACCAATCAGTTCGATGTTCTGTGTAGGCTCCCGTGTTCGACATGAAACACCTGCAGAAGGCTGAAGGACATATCGGCCAAAACGTGGTGAGTATGACAATGAAGATTGAAACATTGTCCGATTATTCTTAGTGATAAAAATTATCAATACTTGAAACAGTGTAACTGTGTGCAAGCAAATGATTAATGTTAAGTAGTAGTTTAGCTTGTTAACCATTACACAATGCTATCTTCTCTATTGATAAATTCATTAATGAATGAGTGAGAATGGAAAATGTTGATTGAAAATCGATAAATTAGGTAAATAGTTAAATTTTTGGTACATCCTTAAAATCGAACTGTATTTTGTCGACAAATTTATTTTTATGCAAAATCATACAAATTTTAATCCATTTATATAAATTCACCGTTTGATTTTTGACAGTCGGCTGGGGCTGTAGAATACACCGACTGCTTCTCTGCAGAGACGTAAGAACCCCCCAACGAGTGTCCTGGATATGACACTAAACAATCTGATGGTGAGGTTCCAGCAGTGCTGGAGCTTTGGGGAATGCGGAGTACCCCTTCATTGCCATTGCTCCCACGTCCACTCTGGCCCGGAGTGGTAGCACCTGATATGGGTTAAATAGAACTAACATCATTCTTATGCTAAACTGAATTGTTTGAGTAAACTGAATATCTTGAAATAGAAATGTTTTTGACAATTAGACCGTAATTACACTTAAACTGCGTGCTTATGCTTAACTGAATTATTTGAAACAGAACTGTTTTCGACATTAAAATTGTATTTACCCTTGACTGAATTGTTACATATAACTTGAATAGTTTGAAATAAGTTTTTGACAATTAAACTGTGTAATTATGCTAAACTGAATTGTTTTAAATAGAACAGATTATTTACACAAATTATTTAAACAAAAGTTGATATGCCATAAAACCCACCAAACCAAACCAAACCAAACCAAGCTGTTTGATTATAGCACATATAAACGGTGACATCTCCACTCTTGACGGAACCCCTCTTAAACTAGTAGACAAATTCACTTACCTAGGAAGCAGCGTCGCATCAACCGAAACGGACATCGACACGAGGTTAATGAAGGCAGGGACAACTATCGATTATATCGAAATCAGACCAAACCGATAAAATGAAACGCAGCTTCTTCCAGGCAGCGGTCACATCGATACTGCTATATGGATGCACTACATGGACTCTAACAAAACGGCTGGAGAAGAAGCTAGACGGCAATTATACAAGAATGCTGCGAGCAATCTTGAACAGGTCCTGGCGACAGCACCCCACTAGACGCAAACTGTACGGCCACCTGCCTCCTATCACGAAAACTATTCAAGTTAGACGAACCAGACATGCGGGACACTGCTGGAGAAGCAGGGACGAACTCATAAGTGATGTACTCTTATAGACCCCCACTCATGGCCGTGCAAAAGCAGGACGACCAGCACGAACATACATTCAGCAACTATGTGAGGATACGGGATGCTGTCCGGAAGACCTGCCTGAGGCGATGAACGATAGGGAAAAGTGGCGACATGATGATGATGATGATGATATAAATTCATCTTTTGGCAAATTATTCCATGTAAATATCGTCTTATAGTGTAAACAACTTTTCAAATACAAATTTCTTCTTTTTTTACAGTAACACAAATAATTTTTTCATATCAGACATAAAATTCTTCTCCTTTCTTTGTTGGTGACTTGTCTAGTTGTGACAAAATTTTCCCATCACAGCCAGCCTGGTTTTCGTTTCAATTCTCGTTGGCCACACTGTTCTCCGTCTTAACTCTCGTTGGCCACACTGTTCTCCGTCTTAATTCTCGTTGGCCACACTGTTCTCCGTCTTAACTCTCGTTGGCCACACTGTTCTCCGTCTTAACTCTCGTTGGCCACACTGTTCTCCGTCTTAACTCTCGTTGGCCACACTGTTCTCCGTCTTAACTCTCGTTGGCCACACTGTTCTCCGTCTTAACTCTCGTTGGCCACACTGTTCTCCGTCTTAACTCTCGTTGGCCACACTGTTCTCCGTCTTAACTCTCGTTGGCCACACTGTTCTCCGTCTTAACTCTTGCTGGCCACCCTGGTCTCCGCCTCAACTGTCGTTAATGTAAGTTAAAAATTCAAATAAGATCAGTGAATATATGACTGGTTGTTTGATTGATTTTATCGGCGTCAATTCGTCTCGGGTTATTTTATGTCTCGAGGTTAGGGAATTGCGTGCATTATTTATATTTACTTTTGTATTTTTGCATAGTTCCTTAAACGTTTGGCGTATGGTTATATGATATCAAGTATTCCTATGAAATACAAATAATTTTCAAATAGATCTATTTAACCCACAGATAGGACTCCAAACTGGTGTTAAAACTCTGAGTCAGAGTAGGCCTGGGAAGGGGTACTTCACACATCCCAAATCTCCAGAACTGGAGCCTCACCACTAGATCCAGTTTAGTGTTATACTTAGGACATTAAGCGTGAAAAAAAAAACATTGATAAAGATTGGAATAGCACTAATACCCTTGGGAAAGGTATGAATCCAATTATTCTCCCTCCAGCTATGGGTAAATAGTAGGGCAAACTAGGTTCTTCAGCCTTGGCGAGGCAACTAGTCTAGGAGAAGGAAAACTCTGAATTCAAACCTGTTAAACTCCGCTTAAAATTGACCATGTGTCATATCCTGCCCGAGCGGAGGGGGTGGTAAATAGGATTAAATGTGCTTTGTATACTTAACTAAATTTAGTTTAATCTGGTACAAGATCATTGTAGTGACCGCTTAGTGAAACTTGGAATCATAATGATATTTAAGAAAGTGCGAGAAAAAAAAAACTTGCTTGCCCTCACTCTAATCTAGCACCTGTCACGCAAAAGATTAAAAGATTAGACTGGCACAAGGCAACGTGTGTGGAGTGTGGTAGTTGGAATTGAAACCCACAACAGTCTGCCTTTACCTTCACCATTGCATTTTACATAGCACTAATACCCTTGGGAAAGGTATGAATCCAATTATTCTCCCTCCAGCTATGGGTAAATAGTAGGGCAGACTAGGTTCTTCAGCCTTGGTGAGGCAACTAGTGTAGGAGAAGAAAACTTAGAATTCAAAACCTGTTAAACTCCGCTTAAAAATTGACCTTGTGTCATATCCTGCCCGAGCGGAGGGGTTGGGTAAATATAAAGATTGGAATAATAAGATAAAAACAGTTGGTTATTATTACATGACCATTATATAGGAGTCAACTGTGCCAAGAAACAATATTCCTAACTTCTAGCATATGATCAAAGGCTGTGAGAAAGTACATGAAAGAGTTTCTCAGGATAATTATTATATAAGAGTCCCTGCCCCCACCCCAAAAAGATACTCCCAAATCTCCTTAATTCCTAATTTAAAAGAAAGGAATTATGAATATTGAATGTGACACAGACAGACACTCCTATGTAATGGTCATTGAAGACCAAAATGATTTTCTTTTTGAGAAGTTTTGTATTGTTTTAATTACTGTTTCCTATTGCCTATTAAGATGCCGAGTAATTCCCCTTTACAGCATCACTCAAGGCTATAAGAATTACTTAATGGAGCTCATTTCCACTCTCATAACTTATTAAAATATTGAGATACCAAGCATCTTAATCATATTTACCAACCCCTCCGCTCGGGCAGGATATAACACAAGGTCAATTTTTAAGCGGAGTTTAACAGGTTTGAATTCAGAGTTTTCCTTCTCCTAGACTACTTGCCTCACCAAGGCTGAAGAACCTAGTCTGCCCTACTATTTATCCATAGGTGGAGGGAGAATAATTGGATTCATACCTTTCCCAAGGTACCAAGCATCTTAATAGGCTATGGGGACCAGTCATCCGTGTTGTTAAAACTATACGAAACTTTAATATAAAGAAAAACTCATTTTTGTCTTCCATGACCATTATATAGGAGTCAATGTGTCACATTCACAATTCATAATTCTAAAGTTTCACTTGAACGCTTTTAAATCTCCGGAGAAAGTTTACGACTAGGCGATCACGTCATTAGCCACGAATGACGTTAGCGCGACATTTTTTTTATCCAATCAGCAAACAGAATATATTTGGACTCTCGACTTTTAAGACTTTGATCCTGTCAGGATTGTGGAAAGGCATTCTGTTGACGTCAAAGATGACGTCATCAGAGTTTCGCGATCACAAGCGTTTTTTCACCGATTTTTGACTACTGCTGCAACATTACAAGGGTATATATATATATATATATATATATATATATGTAATGGCAGTGAATAGGAGAGTTTTTGGTTATTTTGTTGTATCGTTCTCTTTTGTTATTTCTTCCGCTAGCTTTTCGTGTTTTGACACTGTCCTGTGTCGCATAAGGTTGCCAATCAATAAATGCAATCTCCATTCGATCTGCACAACGCTAGTTTGACTTGGGTTAGTGAGAGTGTGGGCATCAATGATGGGTCACTTACAAAATTGCATGGACTGAATATTCTTTATTTACCGACAAAGATTAGAAATAAAAAGGGCACTTTTTCCCTCATTAACTCATTTGTATTCATGAATTTCATAGATTAGAATGTCGAAAGAAACTTCATGACTCCATTCAATGACTATATTGTTTGAAGGAAAACTGTTTGACTTTAAGTGGTTCTTGATGAATGGGAGGAGAATGATGATGAACAGAAATATGAAGAGGAGGAGTCTTTGGTTTTCTTGTCATGGGGAGGGACTAGTTGTCAATACTTACTTGATGAATGGTTATATTGTCATCTATAAACTTGGTTCAGTTTGGCACAAGGTCAGAAGTGTAGTGCACCTAGTGAGAATCGAACTCACTAACAATGCTATACAAGTTAAGCTTGTTTACTATTACAGGCCAAAAAGTGTCCTTCTTTCAGATAATTGTGGTCTTTTACTAAACTTAGCTTAGTTTGGTACAAGATCAAAAGTATTAGGCACCTAGTGAGAATCGAACTCATAATGCTGTACTAGCCTATCACACTATCATACCCCATAAAGTGTCCTTCTTTCTGATAATCGTGGTCATTTAATAAACTTAGCTTATTTTGCCACAAGGCCAGAAAAATGGGACACTTAGTGAAAATTGAACTTACTAACAATGGTTTAGTAGTTAAGCTCGCTAACCATTACACTATACACTGCGTTCATTTACAACGCTTAGAAAAAGCTAAAAACATTGAATATCTGCAGCAACTGCAGTTGTTTGGTTGGTTAAACGGCATATCAACCTTTGTTGGGTTATCTATGTCGAAGTCAGCTGAACACATATAGACTTCAATTTCATACAACACAAAATTAATGGTTCACAATCATTTTAAACTGGTAAACACTTCATACTTAGTTGCAATATCAATGTTTTAAGGGCCTCTGTATTAATAATAAAGTTCATAAGCATTTTAAACATTATCGCAAACAGAAAGTAATACCGCTTCAGATCAGAATGGATCTGAATTTAATGACAAGGGATCACTCCAAACATTTCAGAGTTCAGAACTTGAGTTTCTTTTTCGGTTGTTTTTTATTGTCATACCCAGAACGCCCGATTTGTGGGGAGGTTCTTAGATCTCAAGGGCGTTTATAGTCGTGTTATGACAATTAATTTATTCTCACAGACTATCATTTGAGTTATGAGTTCGACCATCACCGGGTGCTGTGATACGATGCCAGACAATGCATATCTTAATGAGTGACTATAGATTTATTGATTAAACCATTTTTTCTCAGAATTGTTTGTCTTAACTTAACAATAAAGCCATAGGATTAGTTTTATATTTTCATCTTTAACAATTATCTCTAGACTTAATTAATAATGTTTAAATAAAAGCAAATAATTCGTTAATCTTTATAAGTTTGAAAATTCAAATTCTTTGCAATTTGTTATAATTTGCAGCAGCATGGTTTCTTGGTGATTATTGTTTATTGTCAGAGGCACCCTCTAGGTGTACTCTTCTTGTACTCTTCTTTTCCGATAAAGAAAAATAATCTTTTAAGTTAAAAGTTTATCGCTGGGTCCAATGATTATTCATACCAAATATATTGACTGTACATCAAACTGAGAACTGACAAGCAAACACAACTCAATTATTGATATAGATGATTTATGCTTATCTTGATCTTTTCTTTTTTCTTTTCACAGGAAAAGGAAATGGGGAGAGGTTGTGCAAGCCGAGAGAAAGTGGGTTCCATTCTCGTTTCCCTGAAGAGCCAGATTGGTTGTCTATCGAGTGCGCTCAAAGTTTTCCAGGTAAGTTATACATTGTGTATTTTGTGCGTGACCAAAACGTTCTTTTCCTTCAAATCATTTATCACTTTGAGTTCCTCGCGCGATTCTTGCCGACGAAAAAAAAAAAAGCTTGAATGGATAAATTGTACACCCCACCATATTTTGAATCCACCTGTTCTCCCCACCTCCAGCTATGGATAAATAATAAGGCAGACTCTGTTCTTTAGCCTTGGTTAAGAGAAGGAAAACTCTGATCTCAAACCACATTAAGAACTGACCTTGTGGCTGAGGGCTGGGGTAAAGGCAGACTGTTTATATTTACCCAACCCCTCCGCTCGGGCAGGATATGACACAAAGTCAATTTTAAGCGGAGTTTAACAGGTTTTGAAGTCTAAGTTTTCCTTCTCCTACACTAGTTGCTTCACCAAGGCTGAAGAACCTAGTCTGCCCTACTATTTACCCATAACTGGAGGGAGAATAATTGGATTCATACCTTTCCCAAGGGTATTAGTGCTATGTAAAATGCAATGGTGAAGGTAAAGGCAGACTGTTGTGGGTTTCAATTCCAACTACCACACTCCACACACGTTGCCTTGTGCCAGTCTAATCTTTTAATCTTTTGCGTGACAGGTGCTAGATTAGAGTGAGGGCAAGCAAGTTTTTTTTTTCTCGCACTTTCTTAAATATCATTATGATTCCAAGTTTCACTAAGCGGTCACTACAATGATCTTGTACCAGATTAAACTAAATTTAGTTAAGTATACAAAGCACATTTAATCCTATTTACCACCCCCTCCGCTCGGGCAGGATATGACACATGGTCAATTTTAAGCGGAGTTTAACAGGTTTGAATTCAGAGTTTTCCTTCTCCTAGACTAGTTGCCTCGCCAAGGCTGAAGAACCTACTTGGCCCATAGCTGGAGGGAGAATAATTGGATTCATACCTTTCCCAAGGGTATTAGTGCGATGTGAAATGCAATCAGTCTCGTCCAGGATTTGAACTCGTGTCGCCGTGTCCATTTCCTACGACGATAACCATTACACCACGGGCACCTCCTAGGAGTATGAAATTAACCACTCGGCGGATTAGCCGTTGATCGTTCGTCCGTCTAGTGAGGTCCCTTTTTCACAAAGCACATTTAATGACCGGTCTCAGTGGTCAGCGTTCGAGCACACGTGAAAGCCAATATTTATCATATAGATTTTCAAAGCAAGCAGCCTCTACCGCTTGGAAAATAGGCACAATCCAATCTTCATACCGTCAATTGCTCTTACTTAATCTTGAATCATATTGAGTCAGTCGATAAACGTGGTCTACTTAAAAGTTGGTCTCATAGACTAAATATATCGGGCTGTGAGTTCAATTCATTTTTAGATCCCACTTCAGTGACCTTGTACCAGTTGATATTAAGCTTAGTGTGTAAATATATCTAGAATGTATTTACGCAAATGTTCGCTATGAATTGAATGGGACACAAGGTCAATTTTTTTCGTCAAAGGTCCGGGAGAACACTGTTTAATCCCAGGTCGAGTCATACCAAAGACTTTAAAAATGGTACTTGACACCTCCTTGCTTAACACCCAGCAATATAAGATATGTATCAAGGGTAAAGTGGAGCAATCCAGGGAAAGGAGTAGCGCCCTCTCCTACGTCTCGGTGTAGTAGCTATTGAAAAAGGAGCCTTCAGGTCGCCGTCGACTAAAGGGAGACAACTTTACTTTACTTACTAATGGTTTAGATTTAGGGTTTTCCTAGACTGGTTGTTCCAAGTTCAAAGAATCCAGTCTGCCCTACTATTTACCCATTTCTGGAGAAAGAATGGTTGGAGTCATACCATTTTCAATAATATTAGAGCAATTTGAAATGGAAACATTGGTCTCGTCAAAGATATAGTTTGTAATGTTATCATGCAATGCTATTTAGTTCAGTGCTAGGTTAAATAGGAGTATGAAATAAACCACTCTGCGGATTAGCCGTTGATCGTTCGTCCGTCTAGTGAGGACATTTTTTCACAAGTTGAACAAAAAATAACAATAAAAAACAACAGAGGGAGGCTGGGAGCAAGGAAGAAAAGACAAAACACAAATTTAAGGATAGCCAAACGTATGAAGACGAGGTCAGTGGCTTTTTAAAAAAATTCTGCTTGCGTGCGTGTTATGTGCAGCTGTCGTGGGAAATCAGTGAAAATCCTACACAGCTAGCAAAAATGCTGACTCATCCGGTCATCGTCTTCACTCAACCTGGCAATTCCGACACCTTTCTTTTGGTGACCTCACATCTTAGACTTCACTGCTAGGCTTAGCGTCCTCGCCTCGACCGACCAGCCCAGCGTCCTTTCCTCGACTGCTAGGCTGAGCGTCCTAACATCGACTGACCGGCCCCGTGTCCAGGGCCTGAATCACTGGCCCTACGTCTTTGGTTTGACTAACACTTCCGGTTTCGTACCTTCGTGTCGATTCACGCGGGCACTGTTGTTTGTGTGGTCTTCGCGCCAAAATAGACAGATAAAGGAAGACCTTCCTGACGATCTGACACTGAAGATAATTCCGACAGTCACCCACAACACGTATATCCACACACACACACACACACATATATATATATATATATATATATATAGAGAGAGAGAGAGAGAGAGCGTGAGAAAATACTTAAAGAGCCAGAAGTAATCTTTTTTTTTTAATGCTAATTTTTATTCTTTTTTTGTAGTCGTTTTATCAATGAAATTTCATTTGGGCCAACCCTCTTTAGTCCGAATTATCCTGATGATTTGGTAAATGAAAGCTTGGTAGAGTACTTTTGGCTCATTTGGTATTCTAATTTTGCTCAACTTAGTGACTGCAAAGCTTAGTGTACTAGCCTCAACTTGTATATCAGCTGAGGTAACTCTGTTGGTGTTTTTTTCTTTTGGTTAGACATTGGGGTGCGGTTGATTATTATCAAGCTGTATGAATGTTTTTAGCCTTTTTATATTGAATTTATTTACCCAGATACCAATTTGTGTAATATTTTTTATTTACAAACTACCAGTTATTTCCCCACTACCAGTTATAGTATAGATATAAAAATAATATATACATACATTCATATATATATATATATATATATATTGTCATCCACAGTCAGACAGTTTCGTTGTATCACAACTCTTCAGTGTGGCTAGACACGTAGGACGTTTGAAGCTGGGATCGAGACCCGCCCAACTTTACGTTAGACTTAGTATCAGACCGCTCGGCCAACAAGCGTACCACGTCAGCTAGGGAATTATAAGGTATTAAGTAGCAGCAACAGCAGTAGCGTTTGTTTACATTTATACTTTACCGGATACCAGAGAGCTCATTTCGTTCGAAGAGCTTTGCATTAAGCGAGCGGCAGCCGTAAATTCCTTCACCAGAGAGAGAGTGGGAAAGAGAGAGAGTGGGAGAGAGAGAGAGAGAGTGGGAGAGAGAGAGAGTGGGAGAGAGAGAGAGAGAGAGTAAAATGAATATATTGTTTCACTATAAACAAATAGATGAATAAGTAGTCATAAAAAGCGAAAAAATATTACATAAGAAGGTCCAGAAGTTTATTGAAAAAGTAGATAAGAGTACCAATGTTATCTGTTGATCGGTGACATAATATGAACTATGATACTTATATTTAAAAGGAATTTTTGAAAATAAAATAAAAAAGTTGAGGTTGTGAGGTTGCTACATGAGGCCTGTGGCGTAACAAAATGGATATAAATAAAACAGAGAGAGAGAGAGAGAGAAAGAGAGAGAGAGAGAGAGAGAGAGAGACGGAAAGTTCACCTTTCCCAACCGCAGAATATACGACTGGAAGTAATTGCATTGGAGGGCAGGTTTCCTTTAGGGATGGTGCGAACTAGCATTCTTTTCTCAAGCCAGCTCTAGATAGGAACTCGTGCTGGATATCTGCAACCTTCTACTTTGAAGCTCTTAAACCAAAACGCTTCTTTTGTTTTCTTTCCTCGGATTTCTTTTCTTTTGAGTAATGCGATATAAGAAGACGGAGGAAAATTTTAAATTCTAAATAAACTAATATTTTTACAAACCGCTTTCAAACATTTTCCATGATTTTATATTTGTGTGTGTTGTCTGTCATCTCAGGTACACCTTCTTCATATGAGTAGACAAATCTACCCTGGCCCAGTCGGCTAGGGCTGCAGAATACACCTACTGCATATCAGCAGAGGGGTAAGACTCCCTCAACTAGTGTCCTGGATACGATACAAAACAATCTGATGATGAGGATTCAGTAATGCTGGAGCTTTGGGGAATGCGGAGTATCCCTTCATTGTCATCGCTCCCAGGTCTACTCTGGCCCAGAGTGGTAGCACCTGATAGGGTCCTATTTTTGGGTTAGATATAATTGTTTTATATTTAAACTGTGTACTGAACAGAATTGTTTGAAATAGAACTGTTTTTACATTTAACTGTGTGTAAACAAATGACTGATGTTTGAATTGTTAGTGATTCATAGAAATCCTTGAAAACATTAAACTGTAAACAAATAAATGATTAATAGTTAATAGAATTATTCATATTAGATGGAAATTAGAGAAACTATTTAACAGTGTGAATTAAAAATGATCTCAGGTTCGTTTAAAGATATTATCTTCAAAATATGTTTAGAAATCATATATTTGATATATATGTATAAAAAGGATTTGGTATTAAATATCCTACAAAAATTGATATACCATAAAACTCAACCAGGGGGTGTCCTCGTGGTGTAATGGTTAAAGCGATGGACTTTGGAATCGTAGTAAGTGAGTTCGAGCTTCAGTCGTTCTATTACGTTCACTTGGGAAAGGTATGAACCCCCTTATCCTCCCAGCTATGGGTTATATAGTACCACTACTGTTCTGGGGATGTCCTCATGGTGTAATGGTTAAAGCGATGAACTGCGGAATCGTAGTAAGCGAGTTCGAGCCCCAGTCGTTCTATTACGTTCACTTTTGGACAAATACCCTTGGGAAAGGTATGAACCCCCTTATCCTCCCAGCTATGGGGTCAAATAGTACCACTACTGTTCTTCTAGGAGAAAGGCATTGGCATTAAATAACCTATAAAGGTTGATATCACATGAAACCAAAAGAAAGAAAGAAAACTCAATCAAATCTACCCCTCCTCATGTAATAAAAAAATTCCTCGTGTTCTGTTGTGTGAGTTAACTTTCCAAAATCTCAGTGACCTTTCCATCATGATAGGTCATTGAAACAAGTCCGTATAGATTTCACTAATGTTTTTATTAAGAATGCTTTTTAATACACACACACACACACACACACATATATATATATATATATATATATATATATATATATATATATATATCAGTGGCGACTCTAGCCTATTTTTGCTACTCGTGCCCCCCGCACTCTGTCAACTTCAGTTCCCAACCCGTGGTCCGTGGACCCAAAGTAAGTCATCATAGTTGCTATTGCGTGATTCTCCATTGTATAGCACAGATTGATAAACGTACCTTGCATGGTGTTTTTTTTTTTTTTTTGGTAAACAATCAAGATACTATATAATTTGTAGTCTTGTTAATACAGTAGATAAGATAATTTTTTTCCTTTCAAAAGTATAGAAGAAAAGAGAAGATGTTCATTACTATGACGAGAAAAATATGTTTATTAGAATAAAGAAATTGATGACAATATACACAGACACAGCTAGTAGTTTCAATTTCGCTTAAAATAAAGATTATTTGTTGAAAATGTATTCAAATAAACAAATTTTAGTTACAGAATGTAATATATGCAACATTCATTAAAGAAATAGAGATCTGTTAGTGAAAAAACGAATTAAAACACGCTGTTTAACCAACATTTACCATAGCGATGATGATGACGTCGGCGACGGCTATAATCTGCTATCCCCCCCTCTCTCTCGGTCCCTCTTCCTCTTCCCAAGACAGTTGTCAGCAGTCACATTGTGCTAATTTTTTTGAGCACAGTATTCTGGCTTGCTTTTTCTATTGGCTACAGCCAAAAGCGAGATTTCGCTAACATTACTGTTATTATAAGGGTCTAGTGCCTGGAACGGATTACGCGTGTTCAAAATTATAGCCGATTTTATGGGATGTTCAATGAATCTGACGGTGGCCGGACAAAGACCATCCGTTCAAAACAGCAACGTTGTATTATTCCCAGATATATTTATGAACTTTTGGCTACTTAGTTATCGAAACTTGAATAGATACGTAATTTAATTGAGATCAGACTAAGTATGTTTGCTTGAAATTAATGGATGATTTTTAATCCATTTTGAATAACATTGACCGAGTTATTGGTCGTGCCGGGCACGAGTAGCACTAGTCCCATCTCCGCCCCTGATATATACATATATATATATATATATATATATATATAATTGAATTATTTTAATTTTTCAGCTCTTGATTCTGAAGTGAAAGTGACTGAAACATTATCAGGGGCAGGGCCGACTTAAAAGTTCCCCCCCATCAATGATACGGGGCCCCCACTCAACTACATGTAAATTTTCAAAGTAGTATGAATAGAAAATATAAGCAGACTTAAGCCCACTAATCGGTGTGTTCAAGAGTCGTACCTGTCGGCTCTGCTAAAGTGAAGAGACAAGTGACCAAGTTTTATCATTTAGAGTATTCGGGCTTTTGTCTTCATCTTTTAATGCTATATTCACAGCGTTTCGGACGATTAATCTTGTTTCATGTCGAATTAGGGAGCCTATACAGAACTTCGAATCCAACTTTTTATTTAATCCTCGGGGATAGATTTTTCTAATTCTGTTAACTATAACCAGATATAAGTGTTAAGCTATATTTGGCTCCCGAATTTGACATGAAACACCTGAAGAAGGCCGAAGGACGAATCGGTTGAAAGATGAAGACAATAGTCCGAATACTCTAAATTATCAAGCTTCATCTCCGAAATTTTAACAAATCATAAGTTACCAAGTGTTAGGTGAATATTAGTCTGGAAAATCATTTTGCTGTGTGCCCTTGAAAAGTATTTTATGAGCTATATACAGTCCATTGGCCGTGTGTTTAAAACTTCTAATCAATGTAAATTGGTTTTGAAGTGTTTTTTTTTTTTTATCTCGAAAGAAGCTGATGGAGCATTTTAATTCTAAAAATGATCTGTTGACCGAAGTTTTGTTTTTAGTTGTTTCCCCCCCCCCGATTTCCCCCTGATTATTGTTTTGTGATATGAAGGAAGAGAGCGAATTAAAAGTGTTAAATAATAACAAGGGATTATAATATTTCATCAAAAAATATCGGGTGTTTTACAAAAAAAATTGTATCATTTGTGATTTATTGGATGTTTGAGAAAAAAATTGATATAATTTCATATTCTTAACCGATTCTCATTCGAACGATTTCAAATTTGAACAACATTTGTAGAAACAACTCCAAATTCTGTGGTTAATGTTTAAACACCTTTTCTTTTTCAGTGAATGGCATTTCTAGACCTTAAAAGAAAAAAACAAAAAACAAAGACCCCCCCAAAAAAAACAAAAAACAACAAAAAAGACCAAAACAAGACTCCCCCCAAAAAACAAAAAAAATAAAATAAAGAGAAAGACAAAAAAAACAAAACAAAGAAAAAAACAAAATCAAAAAACAAAGCCCCCCCCCCAAAAAAAAAACCCAAAGAAAAAGACACCTCTACCCCCCCCCACAAAAAAAAACAAAGAAAAAACAAAAACAAAAAACAAACAAACCCAGAAACAAAAAAACAAAAAAGTTAAACATTAAACATCGAATTTTGACTTGTTTCAACATAGGCTCTTAAAATATGAGATTATTTGAAATGTAGTGTTTGAGAAAAATTGATATCATTTCGTAATTCAATAAGTTGACCAATGTTTATTCGAATGATCTCTAAGTTTAGAAACAATCCAAAATTCTGTTTAACATTTAAACTCTTTTTATTTTTCAGTGAATCGCATTTCTATACTTGAAAAGAAAAAAAAATGCATTAAACGTTAAACAGAATTTTGTTAAAATTTGAGATCATTTCAAATGTACAGTGTCTAAGAAAAATTGATATTATTTTGTAATCCATAACTTAAGACCAATTAGGCGCCTCTGGTGGTGTAATGGTTAGCAAGCTCGACTAGCAAACCTACACGAGTGAGTTCGAGTCTCATTGGGTGCCCCTTTCATATGGCCTTGTGCCACATCTGAGCAAAAAGCTTAGTAAATTTCCATAACTTAAGACCAATTTTCATTTAAAACGCTCTCAAATTTGAACAGTTTGTTTAGAAACAGCTTAAAATTCGATGTTTAATATTGAAACTGGCTCATTGGATTAACGGTTAGAGCGTTCGCCAATGGTCCGCTAGACTGGGGTTCAATCCCAGATCGAGTCATACCAACGACTTAAAAATGGTATTTGATCCCGCTTTCCTTAAGTATTATAAGGCACGGATCAAGAGTAAATTGAGTCTGTCAACGTAAAAAGTAGCGCCCTTTCCTACACCTCGGTGTTGTAGCTTATGAAAAGGGAGCCTTCGGGTCGCCCTTGACTGCGATCGCCAACAACTTATTTTGAAACTCATTTTTTTCTTCAGTGAAAAAATAATTAAACGTTAAACATAGAACGTTAAACATAGAATGTTAAGATTTGAGATCCTTGGAACGAGAATGGGTCAAGTTGTTAAATAACAAAATAAGATGAATTTTTTGGTAACAACCGGGAAATAAACGTGAAAGTTTGTTGAATAAATTTATTTGATCTATTGTTTTACAGGACAATAAAGTACACGTGACACATATTGAATCGCGTAAGTCGCGACAAGACAACAGCGAATACGACATTTTTATGAATGTTGAATGCAGCAAAGTAGCAATTGAAGAACTATTGGAAAAACTTCGATTGCAGAACCCGGAAAATTTTTCAGACGTCAAAACTTTTCCAGCTTGCCCTGAAGAGACGGAGAGTCCCGATGGTTAGACCCTCTTTTTTTTAATTAAAAAAAAAATATTCTTAAAAAAATTAATCCTAAGCAAGGTCAAATTTGCCATTATTCAGCGAGGGGTTACGATGTTATTACGGCTAGATGTGCTGAAAGAATAGGAGAATAACCAAAAAGTGTGAGATGATTTAATATTTTTTTACAAGAGTATGGTTCGGATATGGATGAATAGTTGGGTATAAAGAGCTCTTTAGCCTTTGTTAGTGTTATGGCCCTGGGAAAGGGTCACAAAGAGAACAGAAGACCACGGGTATAGTAGAGACATATATTTACATGAACAAAGGTTGGTTACAAGAACATAGGACGGTAAGCTAGTTCGCATAACTGCGCGGGGGCGAGGTTAGCTTCCCGAACTGACGGTTGTATTTGTTGCCTGCCCCACCGAACGGGCATGTGTGGCACAAGGCCTTTTTTTAGGTGGGTTCGGGCGCAGGACGGGAGCCCACACGCGCCCGGTATTTACTAAAAATACCTACGCCCCCGTCGGCATTCCCCTCGGAATGCCGACGGGCGCCAGGCAATAACCCCCCTCGAAAGGTGTAAAAGCCTGGGGGATGGCCTCCTGAGGCCGAAGGAAATCACCAGTCGACATGCCACACCCGGCTAGATCCGCGTCCAGTTCAAACGCGGCTGACCAGAGCGCGACCTATCGACTAGAGTGACAACCAGAAACCTTACCTAACTGGCGGTTATTTGTTGCCTGCCCCATCGAACGGGCAAGTGCGGCACAAGGCCTTTCTTTTGGTGGGTCCGGGCGCAGTGCCGGAGCCCACACGCGCCCGGCATGGCCCAAAATACCTTCAGCCCCGTCGGCATTCTCCTAATCTCAGGTGCCAGACAATAACCCCCCGAAGGGTGTAAAAGCCTGGGGGGACGACCCCCGGAGGAAATCACCAGTCGACACGCCACACCCGGCTAGATCCGCGCCCAGTTCAAACGCGGTTGACCAGAGTGCGACCTATCGACTGGAGTGCCAGCCAGTAACCTTCGAAACTGGCGCTCGTCGTATTGCTACGTCTTCCGGTATTTATGGCGAGTGGTTGAGTCTATAAGTAGGTGATTCCGCCACAACAGTTAGGCAAGCAGTCGAGAAGGAAAACTCTGAATTGACGCCAGCTGAATTCCAATTAAAAATTGACTTCGTGTTATATTCTGCTCGTGGAGGATAGGTTTCTTAAATAGATAATGGGATGGTAGAGAAATAATTTAGAAGACTGTTGCCTGGCTGGTATTTTATGGTACATCAATATTTCAGGGTTATTTAATGCCTAATCTTATTACATGAATATGTTGTCATCCACAGACTGACTGTTTCGTTGTATCACAACTCTTCAGTGTGGCTAGACACGGGATATGCTTCAAGCTGGAATCGAAATGCAGCTGATATTGTGTTAGTCGGAAGGACATCGTAATCCTAAGCTCTCGTCATTTCAGCGTTAGTGAAGGAATTTTAAGTTATATACTTATATATGCTTATCGGCTATCGGAGTGCTCAGCTCATGAAAAGAGCTTTGCATATGTATTTATATTTGCGAGCGCATAGTTTGTGGGTAACTTTATTTTTAAACGAGTTGTTTGAGCTCATTTTTTGCCCACTATTTGATATCAACCATTTGTTTGCACACAGTTAAAAGGTTTCAAGTATTTCTAACTAACACTAGTAACAGTATTTAATATCAATCATTTGTTTGCACACAGTTTAATGGTTTCAAGTATTTCTATCTAACACTAGTAATTTTATTTAATATCACTCATTTATTTGCACACAGTTAAATGGGTTTCTAGTTATCTTATCTAACACTAATTATTCTATTTGATATCAATCATTTATTTGTACCTAGTTAAATGGTTTCAAGTATTTCTATCAAACGCTAATAATTCTATTAGATATAAATCATTTGTCCATAACTCCGAGATTCACTCTGACCCTGGAATGGTAATACCTGTTAGGGTCCCATCTATAGGTCAAATAAAACTTCATTCATTTACTAGGGATTTTTATTGTTGGTTATTTTAAACCGTACAACTGTTTGCAGGTTATTTGTATTGAATAGGAATACTTGATAAATTGTATTATTAGTGTTAGCAATAATTGAAATCATTAGTTATTAGTGTTAGATAAGAATACTTGAAACCATTAAACCATGTGCAAACAATACTTCACCGGGGTGAGGGAAGTTAATAATTATATATATATATGTATCCTTCACATGGACGAGCAAAGGCAGGACAACCAGCGAGAACCTACATACAACAGCTCTGTGCCGATACAGGATGTGGCCTTGAAGATCTACCAGAAGCGAGGGGCGATAGAGAAAGTTGGCAAGAGAGGGTCAGGGAAATCCGCGCTGGTGGCGCGACATGATGATGATGATGTATATCCTCTATATTATTTACTGCTTCTTTTGGGTGGCATTTTTCAATCATATTGATAGTACTTTGCTAAGGAGATGAGCAGTTCCGTAAAGTGCATTTTTTTGGTTTCATTTAGGCTGGGACTGTCAGGTATCTTGTTCATGTGTTTATCAGTACCTTTCACGATCATACTCAGGGCTCCAACTTTTACTGGCACGGAGGTTGTTTTAAGGTGCCACATATTGGTAATTTTAATCTCTAGTCCTTGTATCAAGTTATGTTATTATATCCTATGAATGAAAGTTAATATCGGTTGGCACATAAGCTAGAATAGATATTTTTTTCTTTAATTGTCTTTAACCATCATATCTCTTTCTCTTTATTTTTTTTCAGTTTTGATTGCAAAGTCACAGAGAATTGTATCTCCTTTGGCTTCTGTTATTGCTTCTATTTGGTGTTTATAAACTTTTTAAAATTTCAATATTCCATGGTATTTGCATATTTTCCAATCTTATTATATTTACACATTAGAGTTATTCACATCAGCGTTTGCTGATGATGTTTCACTGGAGTTTGAGTGACAGAAAATCTCAAGTCTCCAAGACTCTTCTCAGTATACTGGCCGTTCTCAATAATGTTGTAGTTTGGATGGTCTCCACTCGGCCGCCAACTTCCAAATCTTCCAGGCCCTTTAACAATCCTTTAGTTACTGTACCAAAAGCACCAATCACTATTGGTATAATTGTCACCTTCATATTCCATAGTTTTTTCAATTCTATAGCAAGGTCGAGGTACTTATCTCTCTTTTCACATTCTTCTTCTTCTTCTTCTTCTTCTTCTTCTTCTTCTTCTTCTTATTATTATTATTATTATTATTATTATTATTATTGACTCATTAGATTTTTTCTCATCAGTGTTAGCTGATGATGTTTCATAGAAGTTTGAATGACAGCAAGTCTCCTCAAATCTCCAGGACTCTTCTCAGTATTCTGCCCGTTCTCAATAATGTAGTAGCTTGGATGATCTCCACTTGTCCCCCAATTTCCAAGTCCTCCAGTCCCTTAAATAATCCTTTAGTTACTGTTCCAAACGCACCAATTACAATTGGTATAATTGTCACCTGCATGTTCCATAGTTTTTACAATTCCCTTGCAAGGTCGAGGTACTTATCCTTCTTTTCACATTCTTTCAGTTTTATTCTGTGGTCAGCCGGGACAGCAAAGTCGACAATTTTTCAAGTTCTCTTTTTTTTTTTGTTGATTTATTATTATTATTATTATTATTGTTCCTCCTTGAGGGTCTTTCTCCGAAGTTTGAATGGCAGCAAGTCTCCTCAAGTCTCCTGGACTCTTCTCAGTATTCTGGCCAATCTCAATAGTGTAGTAGTTTGGATGGTCTCCACTCGTCCTCTTATTTCCAAGTTTTTCAGTCCCTTTAATGATTCCTCGGTGACTGTACCAAGAACACCAATTATAATTGGTAATTAACGTTACTTTCATGTTCCACTGTTTTTTCAATTCCTTAGCAAGGTCGAGGTACTTATCTTTATTTTCCCTTTCTTTCAATTTTACTCTGTAGTCAGCCGGGACTGCAAAGTCCACCAATTTGGAAGTTTTCTTTCTTTGTTGATTATCATAAGTTCTGGTTGTCTGGCCGAGATTAGATATATTTGTATGTCAAAATCCCATAGGAGTTTGTGTGTCATTCTCTCGGACAAATGTTGGATTGTGCATAAACCATTTGTGCGTATGGTCAAATTTAAATTTCTTGCACAACTCCCAGTCGTGTCTCGTCTTATACTCCTGTGCTAATTTACTGCATTCGCTTATTATGTGATTGATCATTTCGTCTCTATCACCACATAACCTACATTTTCTATTTTGTTGCGTCTTATTTTTTTCTTGCTATGATTGGTTCTTATGGCGTTGTTTTGTGCTGCTATTAGGAGAGATTCTGTTTCTCTTTTAAGGTTTCCCTTTCGTAGCCACGTCCATTTCGTGGGAGATGTTGTATTTTAGTCACTTAAAACATCCATAGAGTTGTTTTTCTTCCTATTTTTTATTTTCTGGTTATTGTCGTTCTCTTGTTCCTCGTACTGTCAGTATTGTTTTTGGTGGGTGTAATCAGTCATTCACCGCGCTTTTCTATGTAATCTTCAAGTCGTTATATTGATGCGTCAACGCTTTCTTCAAGGCTGGCAAGTCATCTTCCTCCTTTTCTTGATACATATAGTCTGTCAACGTCATCTCTGGGATGTGATGCCTTTGCATGGTCATTAATTTCCTTGTTCTCTGGTCCATTTGTTAAAGTTCTTCTCAGGTCCACTTCGAAAAGGGTCCCGAATATCTTACGAGGGAAACAGACCAGATATTTATTCCTTTCATAAGGTTTCTGCTACCTAGTTTTGTCTCGAGTAGCTTTCTGGTTCTCCTGAGATACTCTTTCTAAATTTTTCCTTTCATCTCCACTTGTTTGATGGTGTCAGCTTTAAAGATCCGCAAGTATTTGTTGATTTCTTTTTCTCCGAACGTTCAAATTTTTTCTTGATTTGGTAGTTCTGTTCCGTCCGTCCGTCAGGCGCATTTTCCTATGCCAAATTTCATCCCTGTGTCCTGGCAGTATATTCTGACTGTGTGTATTAGTTTCAAATTCTTTTTCATTTTTTTCAATTTGATGTACATTAGGTGATTGATCTTTTCCTGTGACTTACTAAGTTGTTTCCAGCTGTGTATGTGGTAAAGTGGCATCATCGCAGTTATAAATAGTAATGGTGATAGTGCATCACCTTGGAGTATACCTCTTGGGATTTTCGTTTCAGAAAAGCTTTTCCCTCCTGCTGTCAATTCTACTCAGCAGGTTTTCATGGTTTTCTCGATCAAGTTTATGACTTCATCTGAAATTTTGTACATTTTGAGACAGTTTATTATCCAGCTTTGAAGGACCATATCATACGCTTTTTGTAGTCAATCCAGGCCATAGCTAGATTTTTCCGTCTCGGCTTGCTCTCGTTAAGGATATGGTAATTAAGGTAGAGTAGCCCTCCAGTGCCTCCGGATCCTTTACGGCATCCTTTCTATTTTTCAGGGAATAACCCGCGACTTTTTAGCGAGAAATAAATCTCTTATTTATGCCGTTAGTATTTTCCACATGATACGTAGGCACGTTATTGGTCTGTTGTTGTTTGGGGTGGTTCGTTTACGGGGGTCTTTTTGGGATCAATGTGAGCCTTCCTTTGGTCATTCATACGGGTATATGTGCTTCTTGGAGACATCTGTTCCTTTCGAGTGTTATTCTGTTTGGTTTGGTTTGGTTTGTTTGTTTGTTTTAATGGCATATCAATCTTTGTCGGTTATTTAATGCCAAAGCCATTCTCCTAGAAGAACAGTAGTGGTACTATTTAACCCATAGCTGGGAGGATAAGAGGGTTCATACCTTTCCCAAGGGTATTTGCCCGAAAGTGACCGTAATAGCGCGACTGGAGTAGGAACTCACTACGATTCCGCAGTCCATCGCTTTAACGAGGACACCCCCCTGTTATTCTGTTATGAATTGTGATGAATTTCTTGAACCAGAAACCATGTATTCCATCAGGCCTGGCGTTTTCTAATTTGATATTTTTTGCGTTGTTTTGAGTAAATCTATGTGTACTTCTGCTTTTGGTCCTTCTTCGGGTCCTTCTAATTCTTTTGACATGTTGCTTATCCATTCAGATTTTTTGCTATGTTCTCTTGGTTGCCATATTTTACTCCAAAATTGTTGGGGATGGCCTCGTGGTGTTATGTTTAAAGCGATGGACTGAGAAATCGTAGATGAGTTGCAGTAGTTTCCTGACTGAACTGACTGATCCTGGCCGTTGACCGGCGGGCTTCATCCGACCAGCATCTGGTCAAGTATGCCGTTAGCCCATCGACGGGTTTATCCGCCATCGTTCATATCCACCATGCTGCTTCCCATGGTTTCTGATGTTTAAAAAAAACCCACGAACGTCTTTTCTTTTCTGCTTTCATTTTCTCCTTTTACTGACTCCTCGATCTTATCTTTCTTTAGTTTTAACTTAGTGTAAGTCAACAGTTATGCTGTTATGGAATTCACCAGATAGTTGTTATATGTGCTTGCGCTAATTAAGGCAGTCGGCTTGTGGGAACCCATTACTGCAAGATTTAGCTCTCTAAGGATCATTTCTATTTGGTTACTTTTAGTCCGTCAAATAATAACGTCAGAAACCATGCATGTTAATTCTAACAGTTTAAACGAGAGTAAAGTTACCTTCTGGTCGTTTGTATTGAATTACTGCGGGAACGTCCATTTCTGTTGACTGTTCCTCGTTTTGACTTTAATTTTTATGCCATGTGTGCCAACCTTCTTTTCTTCCCTTAACTTGTTTTTTATACTTGAGCAGACAAGGGAAATTCTAATTGAACAGTTACTACAATTTGACTGACAATTAATAATAATAACAATAATCATTATTATTATTATTACTCCTGGAGAGTTTTTCACAACAGCGTTAACTGATGGTCTCTCACTGAAGTTTGAGTGACAGCAAGTCTCCTCAAGTCTCCAGGACTCTTCTCAGTATTCTGGACGATCTCAATGGTGTAGTAGTTTGGAGGGTCTCTGCTTGTCCTCTTATTTCTAAGTCCTCCAGTCCTTTTATTAATCCCTTGATGATTGCACCAAAAGCACCAATTACAATTGGTATAAACGTCACTTTCATGTTCCTCAGTTTTTTTCTGTTTCTTAGTAAGGTCCAAGTATTTAATCTTTTCATTTTCTTTCAATCTTACTCTGTAGTCAGCCGGGACAGCAAAATCCACAATTTTGCAAGTTCTCTTTTTATTTATTAAATTATTATTAGGTCTGGTCGTCTGGCTGTGATTAAGTGATCCGTTTGTATGTCAAAATCCCATAGGAGTTTGTCTGTGTCATTCTCCAGGACAGATGTTGGGTTGTGCATATACCATTTGTTCGTATGGTCAAATTCAAATTTCTTGCACAATTGCCAGTGGATCACTTTGCCCACTCAGTTGCTTAATTTGCTTAATAATAATAATAATAATAATAATAATTGGTCCGATTTTATATTTTCTCTTTAGACGATGTTGTTTGGTTTCCCCGAAAAATCTCTGAACTTGACAAATTTGCCAACAGGGTGTTGATGTACGGAACAGAACTAGACGCCGATCATCCGGTAAGTCTTTTTTTTTAACATACTAGATTAATTGATTAATTTTAAGGGCCTGTCAACCCTTCTCAGATTAATTGATCAATTTTAAAGGCCTATAAACCCGTCTAAGATTATTTGATTAATATCAATGGCCTGTCAACCCGTCTCAGATTAAAGGATTAATTTTTAAGATTGCTTGATTTTAATGGCCTATCAACTCATCTAAGATTAATTGATCAATTTTAAAGGCATATCAACTCGTCTCAGATTAACTGATTAATTTTGAAGGCCTGTTTACCCGTCTAAGACTGATCGATTAATTTTAAAGGCATGTCAAACCGTCTAAGACTATCCATGCCTAGACGTTGATACATGTATATTTACATTTTCTGTGTAGCTGTTTTGAGTTTTTTTGTTCGCAGTTATATGATAACAAATATTTTTGTCCAATACAAATAACTTGTAAAATGATTTGTTTGTCCCATAGATGGGACACGACCAGACATTGCCACTCCGGGTCAGAATGTACCTGGCTTTAACGGCAATGAAGAGGTACTCCTGGAGGTGTCTAATGTCTCTGTAGGATATATTGTCTGTGTATTCTTAGCACTCTCTATATATAAGTTAACAGACAAGTGTATCTTGTAAGAGTATCGAAGTCCTAGTAAAAAATCTTGAATATAACCTTTATTTCATGTTTAGAATATTGCATCTTTTTATTATTTTTGATCTTTGTCTTGCGGGTTCCTCAGGTGGTGTAATGGTAACCAATGTAGACTAAACATTCACGAGTGAGTTCGAGTCTCATTTTGTGCCCTATTCATACGACCCTGAACCACATCTAAGCAAAAAGCTTTAGAAATTACTTAATCTCCGCCTTATCTATGTAAGGCAAACTCCCTATGAACTTGGTTAGGTAACTTGCAGTGGTGGAGTGGCAAAATCAAAAGCTGGAGTTTCTTGTGCCGATCCGTTGTTGTGTTTTGCTTCGTTCTGACGACTTAAAAAAAAAAAATTTAATAATTTTATTTTTTATTATTTTATTATTATTTTATTATTATTTTATTATTATTATTTTATCATTTTATTATTTAATTTTATTTTTTTTATTATCTTATTATTTCATTATTTTATTTTTTTATTATTTTATCATTTCATTATTTTATTTTTTATTATTTTATTATTATTATTTTATTATTATTATTATTTTATTATTATTATTATTATTGTATTATTATCTTATCATTTTTTATTATTATTTTATTATTTTATTTTTTATTATTTGTGTTTAGCTTCATTCTGGCGACTCTTTCATTACATCTTCTTTATTTAAAATTTCTTTCTTTCTTTCTTTCTTTCTTTCTTTCCATAACATTTTTTCTTTTCTGTTTTTCTTTGCATCTTCATTGTTTAAACTCTTTTTTTTCATTTTTTCATTATTTTCAGTTTTTCTTTTTTTCCTTTTAGTTTTTTCTATAAATTTCTTTCATGACATCTTAAATATCTAAATTCTCTTTCCCTTCATTTTTTCTCTCTTTCATTTTAGTTTTTTCTGTTTTTGTTGTATCTAAATTCTATTTCTTTCTTTTCGTTTTTTCTTTCTTTATTTAGATTCTCTTTCTCGTCATTTTTTCTTTTTTCCTTTTTTTTTTCTTCTTTTACATTTTTCCTTCCTATTTAAATTTTCTTTCTTTCTTTCTTTCTTTCTTTCTTTGCATCTTAATTATTCAAATTCTCTTTCTTTCTATTTTTCTTCCCTTTATTACATCTTCTTTATTCAAATTTATTTTATTTTATTCTTTCTTTTACGATGCATTTCAGGTATTGACTAAGCCCTACTCACACCCGTCAATTTAATTGAAGTTTTTTTTTTTATTGTAAGTTTTGTATTCCAAGTTTATCTGTCGTGCCTTGTTGGGCATATTACTCTTCCTTTCACTCACTCTAAAAGGAGAGAAGATAGAAAGAAAACAAAATATAATTTTCGGTAAAGTTCATGATATCACGGATCAACATGTTGGTATTGTCACTTAGTATTTTTGGAAAGAATTGGCTTCTCCCTGTTAAAGGTAGGCCATATTATTTTTTGGGGGGCGGGGATTGTTGAATGTATACAGATATATTTTAAATACAGTGATGGTTTCGAAGATATCTATTCTAATTTCTTTCTTTCTTTCTTTCGTTCTTTACAAATTTATTCATATCTATCTATCTATCTATCTATCTATCTATGTCAAGATTTTAGAATGTGAAATATTAAGATATTATAATTTAATAAGAAATGTGCTCCTGAAATTATCTTTTTAGGGTTTCAAAGATACCGTATATCGAAAGCGACGAATTCACTTTGCGGAAATTGCCTACAATTACAAATAGTAAGTAATATTTTGACTAACGAATTCTTTCTTTCTTTCTTTCTTTCTTTCTTTGTGTATAATGTTCTTTCTTTTTTTCTTTCTTCTTTCTTTGCGTATAATGTTCTTTCTTTCTTTCTTTCTTTCTTTCTTTCTTTCTTTCTTTCTTTCTTTCTTTCTTTCTTTCTTTGCGTATAATGTTCTTTCTTTCTTTCTTTCTTTCTTTCTTTTCGTATAATGTTCTTTCTTTCTTTCTTTCTTTCTTTCTTTCTTTCTTTCTTTCTTTCTTTCTTTCTTTCTTTCTTTCTTTCTTTGCGTATAATGTTCTTTCTTTCTTTCTTTCTTTCTTTGCGTATAATGTTCTTTCTTTCTTTCTTTCTTTCTTTCTTTCTTTCTTTCTTTCTTTCTTTCTTTCTTTCTTTCTTTGCGTATAATGTTCTTCCTTTCTTTCTTTCTTTTCGTATAATGTTCTTTCTTTCTTTCTTTCTTTCTTTCTTTCTTTCTTTCTTTCTTTCTTTCTTTCTTTCTTTCTTTGCGTATAATATTTTTCTTTCTTTGCGTATAATGATCTTTCTTTCTTTCTTTCTTTCTTTCTTTCTTTCTTTCTTTGCGTATAATGTTCTTTCTTTCTTTCTTTTCGTATAATGTTCTTTCTTTCTTTCTTTCTTTCTTTGCGTATAATATTTTTCTTTCTTTGCGTATAATGATCTTTCTTTCTTTCTTTCTTTCTTTCTTTCTTTCTTTCTTTATTTCTTTCTTTCTTCATTCAGAACTGAAAACCATTTTTTCAAATTGCATTTTCTAATCAGATTCCAGTATGCATGTCTACTCTTTTGTCCACCCCCTGGGATTTTCATCGGAATTGAATGAAAGAGCCCAAAAGTAGTGGAGCACCCCCCCCTATATAGGCACATTTAAGCGTAGTCTTGAGAATCAATGTTATTATCTGGTCACTTTTCCTTTGCTACAAGTATGGAAAGAATATATTTATTTGCCACCTGAAATCGCCAAACGATTGAAGAAACTTTGATTTTTAAATGACCGCCTTACGAATTTCAGTTTGAGGTCAATTAAATATTATTGCATTTTATTTATCTTACAAGTGGACAGCCAATTCCAAGAATTGAATACACGGAAGAAGAAGTTAAAACTTGGTGAGTATATCTATCTATCTATCTATCTATCTATCTATCTATCTGTCTATCTATCTAAATATGATCATATCTATCTATCGATTTATCTATCTTAGTCTGTTCATATCTATCTATCTATCTATCTATCTCAGTCTGTTCATATCTATCTATCTATCTATCTATCTATCTATCTAAATATGATCATATCTATCTATCGATCTATCTATCTTAGTCTGTTCATATCTATCTATCTATCTATCTATCTGTCTCGATTTTATTTTGCTTATATCTATCTCACTCTTTCTTTCTCTTATTCTGTCCATCTCTCTTTCCCTTTCGGTCTAATTCTGTTTATTTTTATTGAGGACCGAACACGCTACAATGATACTGTTTTTCCAAGGGGCTCTTCGACGGAGTGTCTCGTTACTTCTTTCTTTCTTTCTTTCTTTCATTCTTTCTTCTTGAATGACAAGTTAGATTTCCATGACTCATTTGAACTAGTATCCATATCTTTTTAGTTCACTGTTTCACTTGGTATGCTTGTCAAGTCTTCTCAAATATATTATAGTTGAGGAGTTTCCGTGGTATAGCAGCTAAAGTACATACAACGACATCGTCATAAGCGAGAACTAGTTTGGCTGGAAAGCGCCCCCATTAAAAAATTGTAATCAAAACAACTACGATGAGGATACTCACACAAATACTTTAGACTATTACTGGAATATTTATTATTATCTTATTTATTCATTCTATACTATGATGGTTGGAGAGCGCATTGTCTGAAAATTAGCGATGAAAGATCAGAAGAACATGAATTGCTGGAATTGTACCATATTCACAATTAACGCTATGTGCGAAATGGGTGAAATGGACATCGAATGTTCATAACGATAGAACATAAGAATCTCGAAATTCGAAAACACGTAACGATTTCTTGTTCAGATACGAAACCTTTTTATTAACTTTGAGTTAAAGGTTTCGACGTAAGGAGGAGAGACACAATCTTCTATGCTGTCTTATTCATTTGGCCCCCAACTCGAGCGGCCCCCATAGGGCGCACGTTCGCCTCGCGCCTGCTAGCTCCAAAAGTCGATCCTTCTCGTTTGGCGTCTGGTGGTACCCCACTCTTTCTCTCTTCAAATTCTCACACAAACCTCCGCGCGCTTCCGGTGCATGACGTCACCCGCACCCTGTCACCTCGGTTCGTTTCGGACTATTATGACATCTGAGTGACACCTCTATCCGCCCGCGCGCACCTGCGTTAACACCTGCTTCAATGTTGCACCTAACTAACCCATGTGCTGAGCCGAAAGGTTCTCAGCCTAACTAAACTCAAAGGCATGAAACGAAATCCCTCGGCTATTTTATAACATACCTATCCAACCACAATAAAATCATTTGAACTGAGCAACAAAATTTTCAGCTATACATTTTCAACCAAATAATACAACAAAAAAACATGCGTCTGCCCAAAGCTCAAATGTCACTGAAATAAGAATAAAAAGTGTTCGTATTGTCTTTCGTTATTTTTTTTTCTCGTTTTTTTTCTTTTTCCGACCACATTTTCTGGTTCTTTTTTTCTCTCTTTAAAAAATTTTTTTTCAACAGTCACTCGTTTGGCATGTATATTTTTTCAGTCTTTAATTTGTTCTCTTATTTTCATATTTTTTTTATTTTTCTTTAAATCTCAGGTCAATTGCTCATTATGTCTTTTGCACTCTTGCCTTCCTTCTACGTCCGTACTCATTACTTCTAACTTTATATCTCCATCTCTGTCATTAATTAATGTACGTATTTTAACCTTCCACAACCAAGCATAGCTCGTAATCAAACCAAGATACATGTTTCCCCGTTTTTTCCAACTTTTGACCACCAACCTTCCACAACCAAGCATAGCTCGTAATCAAACCAAGATACATGTTTCCCCGTTTTTTCCAACTTTTGACCACCGTCAAACGGTCTATCTCACATCTTTTCAACAGCTTACGAGTACCCTTCTTTCTTATCTTCTTTCTTTCTTTCGCCCTTAAAATACCGGGTGTTCTTTTCTAAACCACCCAAACCTTTTATTAGCTCACTCAATAAAATTTCTCCCTCGACACAAAATCGAGTCCGCGAATTTTCCAAACACATCCAATGAGACCACCAAAACTCTGCGCATATCTTAAATAACTAATCTCCAAACCCATGTTTTTCCGAACATCTTCCTCAACAAAACCTCACAGTCCCACTCCAGGGGGGAACTCACAAAATAACTGTCTGCCCTGTCAGACACAAAAAACATCCGTCTCTTCGTTGCTCTGCCTCTATGGCGAGATATCCGAGATAATTTTCCAGTCGATACGGACAATGAAACGTCCGAAGCATTCCACCGTGCCTCCGATTAGAAGGACTCGACAACTTAAACAAAACCCGGCCTGATTTCTTCAGCGCCCAAAATATCGATTCTCCAACATCGAAACCTGTCCCAAAGGTCCTAACTACAGATATGCAAAATTCTTCCGGCAATCCCATCGATGAGCGAAATCTTCAAGGTCTCGAATCAAAATTCTCATCTCCGAACATTATTAGCCCGGACCACCAACAAGTTACTACAAGTTTTCATTCATAAAAAACGTTTTTTACTACAAATTTTACTTACAATGACCCCGTCTATCGTAAAATTCATTCATAAAAATACGTTATTACTATAAAATTTCTTTATAAAATATTGTTTACTATTGCTGTCAATCATGTGCGCGACACAATCCTCTGTCCACACAGCGACCATCTTTCTTTCTTCTTCTCTGCCACTGCGAGCTTAATTCTGTTACTCTTTCTTTCTCTCCCCCCACCACGGTACAAAGTCACATACAGTAGTAATCATAATTTTTTATGCTACCAACGATTTTTTTTAAATTTTAGAATTATTTCCAAAACTATCCTCCACAACCATTCAAACTCTATTTGTAAATTAAACTATGACAGACGTAAATGAGCAAATACCTTCTTATTCTTTTTCTTTTCTTCATGCC
Source organism: Sepioteuthis lessoniana (assembly GCA_963585895.1). Taxonomy (NCBI): domain Eukaryota; kingdom Metazoa; phylum Mollusca; class Cephalopoda; order Myopsida; family Loliginidae; genus Sepioteuthis; species Sepioteuthis lessoniana. The sequence goes on from CAUZXS010005929.1 coordinate 61,528, forward strand.
TTTTTTTTTCTTGGAGTTGAGTTGTGTTACTTCTTTTTTTTCTTTTCTTTTCACGCCTTTATTTTTTCTTTTTTTCTTTTGGAGTTGCACTGTTTTTTCTTCTTCTCTTTTCGGTGTTGGACTTTTCTCCTTTTTCTTTCAGGGGGGTGCCGAATTTGTTCTTGTTTTTGATCTCTTTTCCTTGTTTCTTATTTTCTTGGGCCTTGTGTTTTCTCTCTCTCTCTCCTTCGATCACCTGAACAAGCCGCTCCGAAATAGATTCCTCTTTGTTCTTAGCCGCTTCTCTGATCGTCTCCGTGGAACCATGGTAACCCAGTCGTACTATACCCATGATACGGATATGCCTAGTTCTGGCGCTAAATATGTCTATGTTGTGTAGTCAGATACACGAATATGGCCATGTGCGAAATGGGTGAAATGGACATCGAATGTTGATTACGATAGAACATAGGAATCTCGAAATTCGAAAACACGTAACGATTTCTTGTTCAGATACGAAACCTTTTTATTAACTTTGAGTTAAAGGTCTCGACGTAAGGAGGAGAGACATAATCTTTTATGCTGTCTTATTCATTTGGCCCCCAACTCGAGCGGCCCCCATAGGGCGCACGTTCGCCTCGCGCCTGCGAGCTCCAAAAGTCGATCCTTCTCGTTTGGCGTCTGGTACCCCACTCTTTCTCTCTTCAAATTCTCACACAAACCTCCGCGCGCTTCCGGTGCATGACGTCACCCGCACCCTGTCACTTCGGTTCGTTTCGGACTATTATGACATCTGAGTGACACCTCTATCCGCCCGCGCTCACCCGCGTTAACACCTGCTCCAATGTTGCACCTAACTAACCCATGTGCTGAGCCGAAAGGTTCTCAGCCTAACTAAACTCAAAGGCATGAAACGAAATTCCTCGGCTATTTTATAAGAGAATGAAGCCATTGTCTTTTTTTCAGCTGAGAGGAAGAGCTTTATTCTTTAAAAGATTTCTTAATCTATTTCGCTGATTAAATTTAATGGTTGCTTGGTTTTTATGGTATAACAAACTTTGTGGGTTATTTAATACCAACTCATATATATATATATATATATACGCAAATAATAGCTCTATCATAGATATTGAGCACTCTCCATATTATATTGCACTTGGTTTGACACATAACTACACAGTGATTTACTGACGACCAACATTCTCATAATATATATATATATATATATATATATATATATATATGGGAGGTGCCCATGGTGTAATGATTATCGTCGTGGGAAATGGACACGGCGACACGAGTTCAAATCTTGGATGAGACTGATTGCATTTCCTATAGCACTAATGCCCTTAGGAAAGGTATGAATCCAATTATTCTCCCTCCAGCTATGGGTAAATAGTAGGACAGACTGGGTTCTTCTGACGTGGTGAGGCAACTAGTCTAGGAGAAGGAAAACTCTGAATTCAAACCTGTTAAACTCCGCTTAAAAATTGACCTGGTATCATATCATGCCCGAGCGGAGGGGTTGGTAAATATGTATATATATATATATATATATATATACAGACTGTTTCCTTGTATCACAACCTTCAGTGCAGCTTGACACACTGGACGCTACAAGCGGGAATCGAAACCCGCCTAACCTTACGTTTGACCGATGACTTACCGCTCAGCCATTTCGATGACCTACGTTAGCTCTAGAATTTAACGCATTTTGTTTTAACTTCCGTTTGTTTACATTTTACGCTATCGGATACCAGAGTGCTCAGTTTGTTAGAAATAGTTTGTCGTTAATTTTATTTTTAAACAAGTCTTTAGAGCTCACTTGTTTGCACATAGTTAAATGGTTTCAAGTATTGTTATTTAACATTAGTAATTCTATTAATCAAGTATTCCTATGTAATATGAATAATTTGCACACAATTATATGGTTTCAAATAATTAATGATAATCATTAAAAATGAATGAATAGTTCTGGAGCATTGGCCTAATGAGTAGAGTGTTCGCCAATGGTCCGGGAGACCGGGGTTCAATTCAAAAAATGGTACTTGATGTCACCTTACTTAACACTCAGCATTATAAGGTAAGGATCAAGGGTAAAGTGGAGCAATCCATGGAATGGAGTAGCGCCCTTCCCTACACCTTGTGTAGTAGCTATTGAAAAGGGAGCCTTCGGGTCACCCTCGGCTACGGTCACTAACTTTACTTTTATTTATTTGACCCATAGATGGGACCCTAACAGGTACTACCAATACGGGTCAGAGTGGACCTGGGAGTAATGGCAATGAAGAAGTACTCAACATTCCTCAAAGCTCCACACTGGAGACTCAAAATCTGATGCTGTTTCGTGTCATATCCAGGACACTCTTTGGGTGGGAAAGATCTAACCCCTCTGTTGGGGCTTAGTCGGAGTATTCTATAGCCCCACCCTACAAGTCTGTCAAGTTTGAATATAACTAAATTCTTAAGAGTTTTCGATTTTTCATATTTTCAAAATTTCAGTTATGTTATCAATATTTTTTTTTATGTCACTTTATAAAACAGGGGTACTGTATATCGAGAGCTGACTAAATTGTATCCGACCCATTCTTGCATGCAGTACAGGAAAAACTTGCCGCTTTTATCAAAATATTGTGGTTACAGGTAAGGAGTTTTTTTTTTTTTAAATTTGACGAATTTAGAAATCTTGATTCATTGTGTACATTCTTTCTTTCTTTCTTTCTTTCTTTCTTTCTTTCTTTCTTTCTTTGTTAATAATTTGTTTGTTTGTTTTGATAATATTTCTTAACTTTATTCTTTCTTTCTTTCTTTCTTTCTTTCTTTCTTTCTTTCTTTCTTTCTTTCTTTCTTTCTTTCTTTCTTAATAATTTGTTTGTTTGTTTTGATAATATTTCTTAACTTTATTCTTTCTTTCTTTCTTTCTTTCTTTCTTTCTTTCTTCGTATATAATTCCCCCCTCTCTCCATATGATTGTACAAAGGTGATCCATTAAAAAAAGAATGTTCTAGTTAATTTTGCCACTACGTTTAAGTTGTGAGCACGGAAAAATTATTTTCGTTTCTTACTGGAACTTGCTGAAGAGATTTCCAGTGCTAATGAGCCCTCCAGCTTGAGGACTATCACAAGACTTTCAAGTCAAATACTCTAGAATACAATGGCTTTCAATGAACAGAGTACACTTACCTGCTATCTACGTGCCCTTGGAAATATTTCGATTTTTAAAAATTCATTTTGTTAAGTAATTCATTTTAATGCATATATAAGGAGAGAATGGATGATTTTATTATTATTTGAAAAGAAATTATCAGTAAGAAAAGCAAACAATAAAATCAATTTCAAGAATAATTAAGAAATGGTATTTTTCGAATTTATTTTTATCAGAGAGGACAATATCCCGCAACTGGAAGACGTTTCAAGATTTTTAAAAGGTTCGTGTTCAATTCTTTTTTCTTCGATACCCACAAATTATACAGATGTCTAAACACGTGTGCACACAGAGGCGTACGTTGTGGCGTACACAGATGTCAACATAAACATTTATATACATGATATCAACATTCTTTATTTTTTTCTTTGCATTTCATTTCCCATCTTTTGTCTTTATTTCTTTCTTTTCATATAATTTCTTATCTTTTTCGCCCCCCTTTACATTTTCTTTCTTTCTTTCTTTCTTTCTTTCTTTCTTCCTTCCTTCTTTTCATATAATTTCTCGTCTTTCTTTCCCTTTTGCTTCTTTCTTTCTTTCTTTCTTTCTTTCTTTCTTTCTTTCTTTCTTTCTTTCTTTCTTTCTAATAAGATCGTACCATCCCTTGAATTGTTCAGCCTAAACTGGTGGATTCTTTCCTCTCTGTTTTCCAGCCCGGACCGGCTTCACTCTTCGCCCCGTGGCTGGTTACTTATCATCACGTGACTTTTTGGCGGGCTTGGCCTTCCGTGTCTTCCACTGCACGCAGTATATCCGCCATAGCTCCGATCCGTTCTACACTCCAGAACCGTATGTGTAAAAATTTTTTTTGTTCAATGTGTACTGTTTAGTAGAATTGCTCAGTGATGGATGATAAGTCAGTTGGGTACATAGTCAAAGTTTCAACTCTGTGTGTCCACCTGCAAGGAATCGCTAATACAGTAGCAATTACCCATAAAAAGTAAAACGCGCGCGCGCGCACACACACACACACACCCACACCCACACACACACACACACACACACACACACACACCAGGCCCATACTTGGAGACATTTGTAAACATATGCATCTTATATTTTGGATGTACATGTAATACTCAACTTATAATTGTTCAACTTGAAATATTAAAAAATTCCAATCATCTATATTGAGGTGTCACACACATTTTAAAAAAGGGTTGTAAATCGCCGTGTCATCTCTGATTAGAACAGACTGACTAGATCCCCTAAAGAGAGGTAAGACCTCCCCTCAAAAATGGTTTCTTAGGTAAGACACTAAACTGCATCCTTGCCCTGTCAGTTGGGGCTGTAGAATACGCCGACTGCACCTCTGCAGAGGGGTAAGACCCCACCCCAACGAGTGTCCTGGATATGACACTAAAAAATCTGATGATGAGGTTCCAGTGATACTGAAGCTTTGGAGAATGCGGACCACCCCTTCATTGCCATCGCTCCCAGGTCCACTCTGGTCCGGAATGGTATCACCTGATAGGGCCCTATCTATGGGTTAAATAGAACTAACGGCATACTTATGCTAAACTGAATTATTTGAATCAGAACTATTTGACTAAACTGAATAACTTGATTAAACCGTACTTACATTTAAACCGCGTGTTTTATGCTAAACTGAATTCTTTGAAATGGGACTGTTTTTTTTTTATATTGAAACTGTACTTACACTAAACTGAATTGTTTAACATAAAACTGTTTTGACATTTAACTGTGTGTAAACAAAATCAGTACTTATACTAAACTGAATTAGCTGCTTGACTAAACTGATTAGCTTGAAATAAAAATGTTTTTCACAGTTAAACTGTACTTATATTTAAACTGCGTACTTATGTTAAACTGTATTTTTTGAAATAGAACTATTTTCATAAAAATGGATTTGGCGTTAAATAACCTACAAGGGTTGATATGCCATGAAACCCAAACAACCAAACCAACCCAAACTGTATCCGGTGCTGAGGTTCCTGCTCTGGAATTCTGGGTAGTCTGGAGTTACACCTTCATTGCCATTACTCCCAGGCCCTCTTTGGTTCGGAGTTGTAATATCCGTTAGAGCCCTGTCTGCGGGCCAAATAAGTATATTTGAAAATTATTAGTATTTGATAGGAATACTTGAAATCATATAACGGTGTGCGAACAAATAATCACTATTTTTGAATACAAATTATTACTTGAAACCATATAATTAGTCGAAACTTATAAGTATTTAATAGGAATATTGAAACTATTTAACAGTACGTACTTATTTGTCTATTTATATGGCATCTCGGATGGTGTAATGATTAGTAAGCGAGATTAGCATATCTTTACGAGCGAGTTTGAGCTTCACTGGGTGCCTCATTCATATGGCCTTGTGCTATATCTAAGAAAAAGCTTAGTAAATTACTATATTTGTACGGACACCGGGTATAGTCTCGAAGACCTGCTGGATGATAGGGATAAACAGCGAGAGAGAGAGAGAGTCAGGGAAATCCGTCCTCGATGTGTGACTTGGTGATGATATATATATATATATATAGATAGATATATGAGAGAGAGAGAGAGAGAGAGAGAGAGAGAGAGGACTTACGGTTATGTCACGTCTAAAGTAGTGGTTCAGGCTAGATTACTTAAGTTAAGCAGCGATAAACCAATCCATCCTTTAGATGGGTGACTAAATTAGTAACTGCCGGTATTGTAGGCAAACTGAGGCTCGTGTGCCTTATTTAAGCAAAGGTTAGTAAATAACAATCCTGATATGACTGATGGCCAGGTCACGCTGAAACCGCCGGTTCCCGCTAAATTACTGAAGTTAAGCAGCGACGTGCTCTCTCTGTATTTAGATGGGTAACTCTTTAATGATAACAGATACAAGCTCGCGTGCTAAACATATCAAATAGGAACTCATCCAGGATTAGAAATACCATGAAGAACAAGCCTGGCACCTCTGACTCACGTTTAAAGCGCTTAGTTTCACTCGGTAATCTTAGTTAACTAACGTTGAGTCTGCTTGATACTTAGATGGGTGACCACTTTGTAATAGTAGATACAGTAAGAAATCTGAGGTCGGTGTGCCAGACTTAATCAAGGGACGTGTGACCTGCACTCCCCAGCGATCTTTTGCCCGACCCATCGATGTTCATTCAAGGGAATTTTCTGTTCATTATATTCTCTCGCCAATCAGAGAAAGAATCGTTAAAAATGGCTGACAAACTAAACCATCATTAAGTTTGCACCTTTCGGCTTTTCTTTTTCAATTCTTGTGTTATAAATGAATCCACCATGATTTCTTTAAATCCTAGTTAATTTTTCGATTTGTGTTTCAATCCATTTGAAATTAGTTCTTAGAAGTTTGTGCCGAGGAAGACGAGAAAATGGATTCGACCAAGATTTTAATAATTTTCTTGTTTGTTAACCGAAATGGAGGAAAAGAAAGAAAAGGTGAATAAAAGAAAGAGAAAGAGAAAGAGTTGGAAGTAAAGTTAGAAAGAACAAGAAAGACTGATTGGTGACTGGAAGATACAGCTATAAAAATGCGTTAAAAATTAAGAACGGGCGCACACACACACACACGTATATTTACACGCGCGTGCGCATGCGTAAAATTAAAGAGAGAATAAGGTTAAAAAATAAGGGTCTAACGAAGAATTCATTTTAATGGAGTAATAAGAAGAAATGCCTGTGTGTGTGTGTGTGTGTGTGTATGACAGAGAGAGAGAGAGATAGATAGATAGATAGAGAGAGAGAGAGAGAGAGAGATAGATAGATAGATAGATAGATAGAGAGAGAGAGAGAGAGAGAGGTGAGATTTATTATTATATTGTTAAGAAAAGTACATACAATACTAGAGAGAAAGTGAGAGAGAGACGTATTATCATACTGTATGTAAGAAGAATACACGAGAGAGAGAGAGAGAGAGAGAGAGAGAGAGAGGTGAGATTTATTATTATATTGTTAAGAAAAGTACATACAATACTAGAGAGAAAGTGAGAGAGAGACGTATTATCATACTGTATGTAAGAAGAATACACGAGAGAGAGAGAGAGAGAGAGAGAGAGAGAGGGGGAGGGGAGATTTATTATTATATTGTTAAGAAAAGTACATACAATACTAGAGAGAAAGTGAGAGAGAGACGTATTATCATACTGTATGTAAGAAGAATACATGAGAGAGAGAGAAAGAGAGAGAGAGCGTTCATAATTCTATTAAAAGTGTATGAATTACAACAAACGTTGGTCTAGTGGATAGAGTGTTCGCCAATGGTCCGGGAGACCGGGGTTCAATCCCGGGTCGAGTCATACCAAATACTTTAAAAATGGTACTTGATACCTCCTTGCTTAACACTCAGCAATATAAGGTACGTATCAAGGGTAAAGTGGAGCAATCCAGGGAAAGGAGTAGCGCCCTCCCCTACACCTCGGTGTAGTAGCTATTGAAGAAGGAGCCTTCTGGTCGCCCTCGACTACGGTCGCCAACTTAACTGATTCTAAAAGAACAACTTTTCTGCTCAACCTACCACAACTTCAACAGAGATACAAAGTTAACAATCATAGAAAGAAGTTACCCCCCCCCCCAAAAAAAAACGTAATGGTCAATATTACGGTGAAGAAGAATGAATAAGTACTTAATATTCCTCATGCAATGCTTAAAATGGTTGCATGGCATAAGATTGGAATTAGGGTAGGAAACCTTAGAAAAAAACTACCACGATTACAATATATCCCAAATACGTAAAAAATAAATTGGTCCTAGGATATAAAGTATATGAAGCAGGACTTACAAACTGCACTAAATTGCTGTACTGGAATAAAAGAATCACAACATAGCCAGAATTTTCTAAAAGATTTTTTCACAAGACGGCAAGTCTTCCTATAATGCTGAAGGAAAATAGTAGTGAGAAAAATCTGTTCGAGACAGATTTCAAAGAAGGAAGGAGAAAAAAAAAAACTTTTGGTATTACAAAATATAATATCAGAAATAGTGATAACTTAGTCCTAGTACTTTTACTAACTACTAAATCAAATTGTTGTACCAAGAAAGAACAAAGCATGTATATATATTGATATATCCTGAGGTGGCAATAACATAAGGATAATCAAGAGATAATATTCCGTGAAAGGAAATAAAGGAAATAATATGTACTATAGGTTTGAATAAATAAAGATGTTTATTGTAATATTTTACAGAGAGAGAGTGTGTAGTTCTTCACGTGTTCTGTCCAGGGTGTCTCTCTGTGTATCTCTGTGTATGTCTGTCCGGTGACCGGTGACCTAGTTCCTTATTTAAACTGTTCCGGTGGTGATTACATATCTCATCATAACATATATATATATATATATATATATATAGTTGTAATGAACTTGTACATAAAAAAATCATTTTAGTCAATTTTTCTGTAACTGTTAAAATTTCTGTTTTACTTTTCTTTCTCAGAGATTGTTGCCATGAATTACTTGGCCATATGCCACTCTTCGCTGACCCAGACTTTGCCCAATTTTCACAGGAGCTCGGATTGGCCTCGCTGGGGGTGTCGGACGTGGAAATAGCAAAGTTAGCATCTGTAAGTTTGATTTAGTTTCTTTGTTTAGTGGCATATCAACCTTCATGGGTTATCTAACACCTAAGCCACCCTTGTTGAAGAACAGCAATAATACTATTTAATCCATAAGGGAGGATAAGGGGGTTCTTTGCTTCCCAAAAGAGCATTAGTCAGAAAGTGAACGTAATAGCGCGACTGGAGTTCGAACTCGCTTACTGCCTCTGTGAGTAATCGACTTCTTTCTAATTTTGTACTGTTGACCAACTTGTTGTTTAGATATTTTTTATGATAGTTAAGAAGATGATGGAATTGTGTAGTGATTTCAGTCTTCACGAGGTGCCCTTCTGTTATAAACATGTGTTTAGCTTAAATAATATCAATGGTGTAATGTTTATCGTCGCAGGATATGGACACGGCGACACGAGTTCAAATCCTGGACCTGACTGATTGCATTTCACATAGCACTAATACACTTGGGAAAGGTATGAATCCAAATATTCTCCCTCCAGTTATGGGTAAATAGTAGGGCAGACTAGGTTCTTCAGCCTTGGTGAGGCAACTAGTCTAGGAGAAGGAAAACTCTGAATTCAAACCTATTAAACACCGCTTAAAAAATTGACATTGTGTCATATCCTGCCCGAGCGGAGGGGGTTGGTAAATATGATGAATATCAACACAAAGAGATTTTGGAGGTGCCCGTGGTGTAGTCGTTATCGTCGTAGGAAATGGACACGGCGACACGAGTTCAAATTCTTGATGAGACTGATTGCATTTCACATAGCACTAATACCCTTGGGAAAGGTATGAATCCAATTATTCTCCCTCCAGCTATGGGTAAATAGTAGGACAGACTAGGTTCTTCAGCCGAGGAGAAGGAAAACTCTGAATTCAAACCTGTTAAACTTCGCTTAAAAAATTGACCTTGTGTCATATCCCGCCCGAGCGGAGGGGTTGGTAAATATGATGAATATCAACACAAAGAGATTGACAGAGAGCAATGGTTATTAGGTTTATCTCACAAGCCATTGCTTGTGCAATGATTGTTATTCGTATTAGGTACTCTATTGTTCATATTTACCCAACACCTCCAACACAGGCAGGATGCGACAAGGTGAAGTTTTAAGCTGAGTAAAGCTGGATTGAATTCAGAGATTTCCTTCTCCTTGATTGGTTGCCTTAACAGGGTTAAAGAACCTAGCTTCTAGCGTTGGGGAGAGAGAAGAGATGGATCCATACCTTTCCTAAGAGCATCAACTGAAAGTGAAACGCAAACAGCCTCATCCAGGATTTGAATTCGGATCACTGATTCCATTTCTAACAGCAATAACCGTTACGCTAAGCAAACTTCCTCAATCATTGTTGCAATGGGTAGCCAATCAGGCTTTTTTACGCGAGTTCAAACCTTACTGTCTGTTCCACGTATTCAGTTTAGTACCCTTGGATTAAAAAAAAAATGTTTTATGCACTATTTTTTGATTATTGAATTCTTTAAACTTGTTCAGGTTATTTTTGCTGCATTTATTTATTTATTTATCTATTTATTTTTTAAAGTCAATTTATGTTTTTTTTTAGTGTTATTTCTTCACTATTGAGTTTGGGTTGTGTCGAGAAAAGGGTAGCCTTAGGGCTTATGGTGCCGGCCTTCTTTCTTCAATTGGAGAGCTAAAGGTAAGCATATATCACCTGGTTTCATTCAACATTGACGTTTTAGTTTTCCATCAGTGAACTTGATCCTAAATGAGTGTTAGAGAAACGTTAGCATTCTACCAATGTTGTTTTTATTCTAACCTATTAAGACGTATCTTTTCATCTCTGTTCATTGAACAAACCTGGTCTCACCACCCGGTGAATGACGTTGTCTCTTACCTAGCAACTGAAATGTTAAGCTTACATAGTTATGAATACCCAAACACTAGTACTGCTTTTGTTCCCCCTTTTCATATACTGCTTGTTCATAGAACAATATGTGCATATTTTACCTTTTGGGACACGTTTATGTATCCTTGTTAATATTTATAAGTTTGGTTTTTTTATTTTTATTTAATGGCATATCAACCTTCATGTGTTGTTTAATGCCAAAGCCATCCTGGTTCAAGAACAGCTGTGATTCTATTTAACCCATAGCTGGGTAATAAGGGATTTCCCACCTTTCCCAAGGGTATTAGCCCAAAAGTGAATGTAATATTTGACCAAGATGGACATCAAGACAGTTCCTCATCCTCCCAATAGTCTAGACCTTGCTCTTTGTGACTTTTGGTTATTCCCTAAGCTCAGAGGCTGTCGTTATGAGACAATTGAGGAGATGAAAGAGGCTGTGACGAAGGTCATTGACACGCTCACACAAGAGGACTTCCATGGGGCCTTCCAGAAGTTGTTGGAACGGTACAAGTGCATTGCAGCCGGAGGAGATTACTTTGAAGGGGACTAGTATTTCATGTGTGTACTATCAATAAAAGTGCCCATACGAAAAAAGTCTGGAAACTAAATATATTCCCTTGCACCAACCAAACCCAATATTACCAAGTTATTCTGTTTTCAGTTTTTAGTTCAATATTAACCTTTTATATAACCTCCTTTCTCTTTATAGCAGGACAATATCTAAATAAGAATATTTTCTCTAGTTTGCTGAATATTACACCACGATAAGGTGTCTTTACAAAGCTTCGCTAAGTTTGACACAAGGCCGGAAATATGGGGTACCTAAGTAGTAATTTATATTGTTCTAAGTTAAAAGCACGAAAACCAACCAACCAATCAACCGTTTTATAAGTAATGTCATTAAACCAGTGCCGAATTTTTTAAAATTATATATATACATATGTACATGAAAATGTCAGACGTGTTGAGTAATAAGAGTGAAACTTCAGACGTGTTGAGTAATAAGCGTGAAACTCTGAGACTTAAGTTTTTCTCCTGTTTAATATCCTATTTCATATTTGAAATATATAATCTATTATATGTGAAATAATGCATTTTGGAATAAATTTCAGCACGTGCTTACTGACGGTGCAATCAAGTACCCATTTGACCCTGCTCATGTGATTCGACAGGAGTGTCAGATTTCCACGTTCCAGGACGCCTATTTCGTCAGCGAGTCTTTCTACGAAGCCAAAGAGAAACTAAGGTAATTTCAGATTAACAGGTTGAGTTTTCTGATAATAATAATAATGATTTCACCAAACAATGATAATAATAATTATTATTATTATTATTACTATTATTATTATTCACCGCGTGAGTTTTTCATACCAACGTTAGCTGACGCTCTTTCACTGGAGTCTGAGTGACAGTAAGTCTCCAGTACTCTTCTCAGTATTTTGGTCGATCTTAATAATGCTGTTGTTTCGAGGGTCTTGGCTCGTCCTCCGATTTCCAATTCTTCCAGCCCCTTTACGGAGCATTTGGGGATCGTTCCAAGTACGCCAACTTCAATTGGTATCACCGTCTTTTTGCTGTTTCTCAGCTTTTTTAGTTCTCTAGCAAGTCGAAGTACTGGTCTTTTTTTCTCGTTTTCTTTGATTCTTACTCTGCAGTCCGTTGGTTCTCTTTTTTATAGTAACTATCCTTAGTTCTGGTCTTCTGGCCGAGAACAATTGATCAGTTTGTATATCAAAATCCCTGAGAACTTCACGCGTTTCATTCACTAAAACGGATTTTGGTTTGTGCATATAATTTTTGTTAGTATGGTGAAATTTTAATTTCTTGCACAGTTACCAGTGGATCACCTTCCTCACCCATTCGTGTCTACTTTTTTGCGCCAATTTGCTACGTTCGCTTATTTGATTGTTTCGTCTCTATCATCACATAATCTACACTTGCTATTCTGTTGCGTTTTATCTATTTTTGCTTGAACATAGTTAGTCCTTATGGCGTTGTTTTGTTTCGCCGTTAGAAGAGATTCAATTTCTATCTTAAGGTTTCCATTTCTTAGCCATGTCCAGGTCTTCTCGTGTGAGATTTCCTCAGTTTGTCGTTTGAAATATCCATAAATTTGTTCTTCTTCCTATTTCTGTTTTTTTAATTGCTGTTGTGTTAATCCTAATGCAGTCTGTGCTGTTTATAGTCGCTATAATAAAGTCTTTCTTTGTTCTTTTTCATGTTGTCTTCGAATCTTCATATCGATGTATCCACGCTTTTTTTAATGCTGGCGAGTTCTTTTTTTCCTTCGTTTCTTGACACGTAGAGTCTGTTTATATCATCTCTCGGATGTAAGATCTTGTGTATTGTCATTATCTTGTTTTCTGGTCCATTTGTCTGAAGTTTTCCCTGGTCCATTTTAAGAATGGTCCCGTCTATCTTACAAGATTGATAACCCAGGTGTTTAACTCTTTGATGAGATTCCAGCTGCAGAGTTTGGTATGGAAGAGTTTTCTCGTTCATCTGAGATACAATATTTTTATTCTTTTTTTTTCATCTCCGCTTGTTTGATGGTATCCACTTCCAATATTTCTATGTTCTTTTTTTGCCCAGTCTGCTGGGGCTGTAGAATACACTGACTGCAACTCTTCAGAGGGGTAAGACCCCCCCCCAATGAGTGTCCTGGATATGATACTAAACAATCTGATGGTGAGGTTCCAGTGATGCACGAGCTTTGGGGAATGCGGAGTACCCTTTTATTGCCATCGCTCACAGGTCCACTCTGGCCCGGAGTGGTAGCACCTGATAGGGTCCTATCTATGGGTTAAATAGAACTAACAGCATACTTATGCTAAACTGAATTGTTTGACTAAACTGAATTGTTTGACTAAACCGAATAGCTTGAAATATAAAAGTTTTTGACAATTGAACTGTACTTACATTTAAACTGAGAGCTCATGCAAAACTGAATTGTTTAAAATTGAACCGTTTTTGACGTTGAAACTGTACTTACACTAAACTGAATTGTTATACAGAGAACTGTTTTGACGTTTTACTGTGTAAACAAAATCTATACTTACTCTAAACTGAATTAGCTGAATTAGGACTGTTTGAATAAACTGAATAGTTTGAAATAGAAATGTTTTTGACAATTAAACTGTGTACTCATGCTCAAGTGAATTGTTTGAAATGGAACTGATTATTAACATAAAAATGGATTTGGTGTTAAATAACCAACAAATGTTGATATGCCATAAAACCCACCAAACCAACCAACAAGCTAGGGTCTTTTAATATTCCTTTTCTCCGAGTATCATTATTATTTACTCCTTTAGAGTTTTTCACATCAGTGTTAGCTGATGTTTTTTTACTGGAGTTTGAGTGACAGCAAGTCTCCTCAAGTCTCCAGGACTCGTCTTAGTATTCTGGCCGTCCTCAGCAATGCTGTCGTTTGGATAGTCTCCACCCGTCCACCAATTTCCAAGTACTCCAGGCCCTTTAATAATCCTTTAGTTACTGTGCCTAACGCACCAATCACAATTTGCAAAATCGTTACTTTCATGTTCCACAGCTTTTTTAATTCTCTAACAAGGTCGAGGTACTTATCCTTTTTTTTTTCCACTTTCCTTCAGATTTATTCTGTGGTCCGCCGGAACAGCAAAGTCGAAAATTTTGCAGATTCTCGGTTTTTGGTGATTATTATGAGGTCTGGTCTTCTGGCCGGGATTAAGTGTTCCGTTTGTATGTTAAAGTCCCATCGGAGTTTATGCGAGTCATTTTCTAGGACAGGTGCCGGGTTGTGCATATACCATTTATTGGTATGGTCGAATTGAAATTTCCTGCACATTTCCAGTGGATCACCTTGCCGATCCAGTCGTGTCTCGCATTGTACTCCTCCTGTGCTAATTTGCTGCAACCTCTTTGAGGGTTTTCCCACCAACTCTAGCTAGTGGTCTTTCACTGAAGTCTGAGTGACAGCAAGTCTTCTCAAGTCTCCAGAACTCTTCTCTGTATTCTAGAAGATCTTAATGCAGCAGTCCGGATGGTCTCGATTCTTCCTCCGATTTCCAATCCCTCAAATCTCTTTTCCAAGCCTTTGGGGACCGTTCCAAGTGCACCGATTACAACTGGTATCACCATCACCTTCATATTCCACAATTTTTTAAAATAGTTGTCTAGCATTATCATTGTTATTGCTATTATCATTATTTTAAAAGATAATTTTCTTCTAAATCACAACAAGGGTTTATTATTTCTAGTAGAACAGTTATGTAATCAAAACGGACATCATTAGGTATTATTACTTAGCACAATCTACTTTGTTTAAACTCGGTAACCAAAAACATAATTGCAATATCATTGAAAATAAAAATAAAATTGGTTCAGTTTCTTTGATTCAGTGGTATATCAACCTTCGTGGGTTATTTAATGTCAAAGCCATAATTGTCGAAGAACATTAGTGGGACAATTTAACACATAGCTAGTGCGGGGATAAGATGGTTCATGCCTTTCCCATGGATATTAGTCTGAAAGTGAACATAATAGCATGACTGAAGTTTAAACTCACTCGCTATGATGTTGCAGTCTAACATAGAGGGATAAGGGAGTTCATGCCTTTCCCATGGATATTAGTCTGAAAGTGAACATAATAGCATGACTGAAGTTTAAACTCACTTGCCATGATGTTGCAGTCTAACATAGAGGGATAAGAGGGTTCATGCCTTTCCCATGGGTATTAGTCTGAAAGTGAATATAACAGCGCGAGTGGAGTTCGAACTCGCTTACCAACCATAATTATTATGATTAATTTTGACTTGACCGGGGTTCAATCCCAGGTCGAGTCACAGCAAAGACTTAAAAATGATACTTGATGCCACCTTGCTTAACACTCAGCATTATAGGGTAAAGTGGAGCAATCCAAGGAAAGGAGTAACGCCCTCCCCTACACCTCGGTGTAGTAGCTACTGAAAAGGGAGCCTTCGGGTCGTCAACTTCACTTTTACTTTTACTTTTTTTCTTTTATGTCAATTTTTTAATCACTTTATTTTTTATCATAACTCACTCAGATTGTCAGTCTAAAGAGGAGTGCATATCGAAAACAATAAAAATAAGCTCTCGGGAAGATTCGAACATGGGTCTCTTTGTCTCGAGGAAGCCTGGTGAAATGAAGCTGCTGATCTACTAAATGAGCTACGTAATCAAACCTTAAAACTTCTTTCGGTATTTTTCTCTGTCCCATGAATGTTATTTTTTTACGTTAGTAGTATGAATAGCAATGAAAGGGATGATGGATTCATGCCTTTCCTAATAGAATTAGTGCGATGTGAACATAAACTCAGTTCATTGATCGTATAACCGCTACCCCAACACAATACAGGATGTGGAAGCAAAAAATGGAATAGGAATGATTGGATTCATGACTTTATTACTGGAAGCAAAATATGGAATAGGAATGATTGGCTTTCTGACTTAATTACCGGAAGCAAAAAATGGAATGGGGAGGATTGGATTCATGACTTTATTACCGGAAACAAAATATGGAATAATTTTTAAAACGTTCATGTAGTCTGATTAGTCCAATTTCTGAAAAAAACAAAAAAACAAAAACAAAAACAAAAACAAAAAAAAAACCCGCGATAAAACTAAAGTTTCCTGATTGGCCCTATTATTTAAACACGTTTTCATTAAAATGCAGTCCTATATGCTGGCGTATTGAGATAATGATTTAAAAAAATGGTGGCCATATTGAGTAAATCTACTGCCGTGTATATATCTTCTTATTTGGTTGTTTTTTTTTTAAATAAAAATTATTCCTGTTTTATAATAGAGACGCTTATTATTATAATAGAATATTCCTAATTTTGCTAAGAAAATATTCAACAAAACCTTCATTAGATGATGACTCTGGAGTCTGATATAGTTTTGAGGCAAAAAAACATCAGCACGACTAACCCAATAATGGTTGAGGTTTTCTAAAACCAACCAACCAACCAACCAACGAACCAAACACTTTATCGGTAATTTTATTAAACCAATATCAGGAAAAAAAACTTGTGATTTGTTTTTTTAATTATATATATTCATATATATATATATATATATATATAATCACAAAATCGCATCTGGAAAATCCCACCGAGAATGATCTGTGCTTCATTTATTGGCACCTCTGCGCAACAATTTTCTCTTGTTTGAGTCCCACCAATGCCTATTTTCTCTTGTTCGACATATTCCCAAACGCAACGTTCTAATCATTGGTGGATATATGCAAAGACTGAGATAAGAAGTTCTGCTTAAACTTTTCAAATAGAAATAGGTAATATCTAGTAGATTTTTCACTCGAGGGCGGGTTTGCGAGCCTAAATACTGAAAAAACCCCAAACAAACACAAAAAACAAAACAAAAAGAAAACTCTGAACCTACATTTATTCAAATATCTCCGAAGCACAGCTAAATTATATATTCTTAAAAAAGAAGTGGATAAATAGCGCTTTGAACTATGAGGCAGACTGCTGTTTTGCAGTATTTTCTGATCACAGAATCCTTTCGGCAAAGATTCACTTGAGTCAACGCTAAAATTATGCACAAGCAATTAAGCAATATGACTGGTTCCCACTCACCAATAGTAACATTATAAATCATTTTTGGGTAACTGTAAGAAACAAGTTGGATACTCTTATGAAAGGTATACTCCGAATGACGAATATGAAAATGTTGTTATCACCCATATAGAAGCAGCAGCCAAGGGCATTCCAATCAAACCAAGAACCAAATTTAGATTTCCATGGAGGTAATAGCAATTAGAGAAAAACGAGATAATATGAAAAAAGCTTCCTTACATAATAAAAGAAACTCAACAAATGCCAATGCACCAAAAATTAAGAAAGCCCAGAGATCACTAATACACACCAAAAAGAATAACTAGAATACATCCAAGGCCAAATCAATAAAACCAGAAACTCAGTTGAAGATAAACAATCACGAATAACATGGCAGACAGTGATTGAAGAGACCAGAGTGAAGAGCGCTTTGAGAGCAAAACTAAAAGCTACTTGCCCAGATGAAAGCATACAAAAGGGGAAAAGAACATTTCAAGAATTTGCTGGGAAACCCTCTAAGTCACTGATAAACCTCTCAAAAAATTATCACTGACCAACTTGACATCAAACTAGAACAGTTTATTGAGGAAGAACTTGACGTAATCCCGAATAAAAATTAAAAACCGAAAACCTAAAAGCCTTGACGAAATACCTGCAGAATTATGGAAGACAAGAACATTTGATGACATACTTCTTCGATTATGCAACGCTGTCTATGAAGAAAACACGACAGAGAAATGGACGAAAGGTTATATACTACTCTTCTGAAAGAAAAGTGACCTCAGAATCGTTAAGAACTACAGAGGCATAACTCTTACTGCTATAGCTGCTAAGGTTTATAATGCTCTACTTCTCAATGGAAAAATCAGAACGATTTTCGGAGAAATCGATCGAAAACTTCCCATATTCTGACTATCCACCGAATCATCGAAGAATTGCGTGCAAAAAATCTCGAGGCAACACTATTGTTTGGAGATTTCTCTTGATTCCTTACACAGAGAGAAAATAGAGAATTACTAAGATATGATGTCACCAAAGAAACTGTTACAGTTATAATGATGCTTTATAGAAACACGAAAGCAATGGTTCGTTCACTTGAGAGCGACACCGACTTCTTCGACATTATCGCTAGAGTCTTATAAGGAAATACATTAACACCACATTTTTTATGATCCACTGAGACTACGCACTTCGAACGTCGATAGATCGAATAAAAAAAAAACAAGAAACGGACGATTACCGACAGAAAGTATAACAGACGCAGATTATCAAGCGCTTCGCACAAATACACCAGCCCAAGCCAAATCCCAACTGCATAGCCTGTAATAAGGATCAGGAGGTTTTGACCGTAATGTGAACACGAATATAACAGAATTCATGCATTTTGAACAAGAAGGTACTATTTCCAATTCAAGTGACAGACCTCTAAAATTGGTAGACAAGCTCACATACCTCGGCAGAAATATCTCATCGTCTGAAAGTGATATCAACGTACGCCCAGTGAAGGCGTGGACAGCTATTGATAGGTTATCGATCATCTAGAAATCTGATTTTCGCGTTAAAATAAAATGGGATTTTTTTCCAATCAGTAACTGTGTCCATATTACTCTATCGATGCACCACATGGGCACTGACAAAATGCATCGAGAAAAAGCTTAATGGGAATTTCACAAGGATGCTAAGCGTTGTTCTGAACAAATCCTGGTAGCAACATCCCACAAAACAGTAGCAGTACGGCCACCTACCTCCCATCTTGCAAAAAAATCCAAGTCAGACGAACAAGATATGCTGGAGAAGCAAGGGCATTGTTGTAAGGACCCCCTACACAGTTTTGACTGACCAGCAAGAACTTTTATTGGGTATGTGTGAACGCTGGATTTAGTTTGGAGGACCTGCTGAGAGCAATGGGTCATAAGGACGGATAGTGGGAGAGAGAGAGAGAGAGAGAGAGAATCGTGCTGTCCTGGACGTAACTGTATTTCACATAGTGCTCATACTCTTGGAAAAGTATTAATCCAATTATTTTCTATCCAGCTATGGGTAAATACAAGAGCGAACTGGGTTCTTTAATCTTGGTAAGGCAACCAATTTAGGAAAAGGAAAACTCCACTGAAAAAATTAACCTAGTGTCACATCATGTTCGTGCTGAGGGTTTGGGTAAATACACTCACACACCCATATGTTGGCCGACCGTAGTCGGGGGCGATGCGAAGGCATCCTTTTCAATAGCTACGACACCGAGGTGTAGGGGAGGGCGTACTCCTTTCTCTATATTGCCCCACTTTACCCTTGATATGTACCTTATAATGCTGAGTGTTAAACAAGGAAGTATCAAGTACCCCTTTTTGAGTGTTTGGTTTTACTCGACTTGAGATTGAACCCCGGTCTCCCGGACCGTTGGTAAACATTCTACCCACTAGGCTAATGAGCCATCTGTAATGATTAGAAAAAAAATCAAAGTGTTGCAGTTCCCAGAAACCTCTAACAGGAAGTGGAAACTGCATATGCGTAGAAGGCAAGACTTATTGGTGCCAAAGAAAGAAACTCTGTCACATTCAGCAGTGACCGCTTGGACTGGAAAGACCAACTTCTCTCCTACTGGTGGAGCAAAACCACCTGTCCGCTGAGTGACACGTTGGCTCACCTTTCCACCAGTAGCATCCGTTTCTGTTACAACATCCTATATCAAAAGCACCAAATAGACTTATTACCCATCGCTAAAAAGACCGAATTTGGACGTATCAACCATCGAAAATGACTAGTGCATTTAAACACTTTATTTGGGAGAAATGATAGTCCAGGGAGACATTTCCTTACTACACAGTAGTCGTATAAAACCCAAAAATAAAGTTGAAATTCAAAAGGTATCTTAGTCTTTTTTCTTCCTTCCTTCATTGATTCTCATTTGCAGCCTTCTACAAACGTAGAAGCAGCCAAGAATTAAATGGGGTAGAGAAAGAAAACAATGGACTCAGATATGGAAACCCCAAACCGACTTCTACCAACTAAACGAAACTAATAACATTCAACAAATTCTCCCTAAGTCCCATATATTTCAGCACTAATATATAATATCTCCAGATTTTATTAGTTTTCCGTCACATTGTGCTAATGTTTGGTTTCTTTGGTTAAAGGCATATCAACCTTCGTAGGTTGTTTAAAGCCAAAAGAAAAATAGTTGAAGCACTATTTAACCCATAGCTAAGGGGATAAGTGAGTTCATATATTTTCTGAGGGGCATTAGTCCGAAAGTCAACGTAATAGCATGAGTGGAGTCCAAGCTAGTTAATTTCGAATCCTCAATTTAGCACTTTCGCCATTACACAACAGGGACTCCACCCTCACTTTGTGGGGAATGCCAGATAAAAATGCAGCCTCGTCAAGTTGCTTATATAACTTTTCAATTAATAGAAATGATCTTAGCGGCAAAGGTTTAATTGAGTGATGAAAGCTTTGAACCAACGGATATCAAGACACTGAACGAGGAACTGAATGTGAAATTCACCTGCAAAGTCATTGCGCATAAGCCGAGTAAGGAAACGATTCTTGGGGGGGGGGTATTGTTTAAGTTGTATTAACTGATAAGAAGCTACGTCAGTTTCATATGAAAAATCGAGAAAAGTTCAAACTATTTTGTTTTTTTCAAGAAGCCTTTTTAAGAATTAATATGGAAAGTATTTTAACGAATTGTTTTATCTACTCTGATGACATTACAGTGAGCAGATTAAAATGGAGAATGCTAAGGAGCGGTGTAACAATGATTTTTTTATTATTGGCATTGATGCTCTTTACATTGTGTTAAATTAATTTCTTTTACGAAAATTCCATTGACAGGTTATTCATACTGGTGGCTGTCGTCTGTTTCAATCATTTAATGCACATAGACTTCTTTCAAATTCTTTTTTTTCATTTCTTTTTGAAAAGAGGTATTTACAAGAAGACTGATCAACTTTTAATTTGACAGGAGAGATAACACATACTTTTAAATTCCGAGGTCTAAATGTGATCCCCCACTTCCCCACAAAAAACCCGAGTTTCAAAAAAATAAACAGTTTAGCATTTAAACTATGTACAAACAAATGACTTGGGCTAAATTAAATTGTTAGAAATAGAACTGTTTGATCATTTAACTGTGTGTAAACAAATAACTGATGTTTAATTGAATTGTTACTGATACATAACAATACTTAAAACTATCTAACTTTGTTGACTTATATTTACAAATCATATCAAATATATATGAATAAACTGGATTTGGCATTTGGCCACAAGGGATGCCATAAAATCTAACTATCTGATCATCATTAAAAACATTTTTCTTGCTTTTAACAAAATATATGCACATACATACTTCTAACCCTATGTACTACCACAGATATATATGCACATACATACATCTAACCCTATGCACTACCACCGACATATATGCAAACACATACATCTAACGTTGTGTAGCAGAGAAAGACAACAACGCTAATGTATAAAAATATAATCTACTTCTTTCCTTTTCCTTTTATTATCCGAAATGTATGTACGTGTACTTTGAATATTCGCCTTAATACATTTGATACCGGAGGGTGTCGTCAGTGATGTTTTTTCTTGGTTCCTTGGGGAGTTTCGGGTTTTCCAACATCATACTCCCCTCACCAAGCAGACCCTATCAGAGATGGTCAGTCTCTGATACGCCTTCCAGTTTATGCCAAAGTAGAAAGATGAAAATATTTGGCTATTTATTTATTTGGATGATTATAGACCACTACCCCCGTGCTTCTGATTGGTTGTTGTAAACAACCAGTCAAATGCGTGGCACTGTCTATTTTAGTGATCTGCAACGACATTAGCACTTTTTTTAACATATGGATTGTTTGCAATCCTTCATTTGCACAGCTCCTGTCTTCCTGTCCAGTACGTAGCTCTCAAGTTTTTTGAGGGTTTTTTTCTTGTTACTTTCCCCCTCAAAAAAAAAAAAAAAATTCCTCTCTATACAAATTCAACTTTTTCCTAATTAACTAAAGTCAAATTATATCTGGTATCGATCAGATCAATTTACTAAAGTTACAATGGCAACTGGAATTTTTTCTCTACTTTACGCAGGCTAGCTAAAAAAAAATCCCCTTTAAGTATTTGTCGTAAAACACATCAAAGCACTCAAAACATTGCTGGAGAAATTTTTAAGTTTTATTGAAAGATTCTATCGTTTTTCGATACAACTAAAACTCCTCTTTACAAATTCTGCGTTTTACCAACTAAAAAAATAAGATAACTTATATTAAAGAGCGACTTAATTTCGCCGGAAATTGGAACCCCCCCATACCGGAAAAAAATGACAATAAAATAATAAGTAAAAACTATGTAATTCACTTTAACTATTTATAATAGAACAAATCATTGACGCTTAAAACATTGATCAAGAAATATTAATTTAAAAAAATTTAACTATTTAATTGAACTGGATTTGGCATTAAGTAACCCATATGTTAAAAAAAGTTTCTTCTGTACAATTTCAGCGTTTTCCAGACTTAAAAAAAAAGAAAACAGTTATAACGAAATCGTCTTCTCTATCTATAGTAGGGCACCTCGGGTGGTGTAATGGTTAGCAAGGTAGACTAGCAAACCTACACGAGTGAGTTCGATTCTCATTGGGTGCCCAATTCATGCGGCCTTGTGCTATATCTAAGCAAAAAAGCTTAGTAAATTACCTCTCTATCGATAGTAGAACAAATCAATGACACTAAAAATACTAATCGATAAATATTAGTTTTCAAAGATTTGAAAATCCGAAACCGCAAAACCTGTATTCCCTTTCCTATGTAACACGCACGCACACACACACGCAAGCACACACACACTTCTACATGAATCTACCCGCACTCATGTATCATATTAGGAAATATTCCGATTGCCTGAGTAACTATGGCAACCAATTTAAGATGAACTCATCAAATTAACATATAAAATATCAAAATTTTTAACGATTATAAATATTTACAAAATAACGCTTAAAACCCTGCTATTTAAATCTTATTGTATAGAGTGATAGAGAGAGTCGAAGACAGCTGCGTTTGTATAAACACAAGGAGCAACTCTACAGATATTCTATGAAGGACTTCGACTTTCTTCTCTATTTTTGCTTGACTGGTACAAGGCCATCTCAAGGTATCGAACCATCTTAGTTTCTCGCTTCTTTAATTTTACGAGTTTCTTACCAGACATTGAATCATCTGTCTCCTCGCTTGTCTACTTTCGCCAGTTTCCTACAGGGCCATCTGAAGGCATCGAATCATTTCAGTACTTCCTCGTTTCTCTACTTTTGTGAGTCTGGTATAGGACCACGTCAGGGCATTGAATCATCTTAGTGTCTGCCAACTTCTTTACTTTCGCCAGGCTCCTACAGGGTCACCTCAAGGCATTGAATCATCAAAGTGTCTCCTGACTTTTCTACTTTCGCCAGTTTTCTACAGGGCCACAATAAGGTATTGTATCATCTTAGTGTCTTCTCGTTTCTCTATTTTCGTGAGTCTGGTATAGGGCCAACTTAAGGCATTGAATCTTCTTTGTGACTCCACGAATCTCTATCCTCACCAGTCTCCTACAGGGCCACCTCAAGGCATTGAATCATTTTAGTGCCTCCTCACTTTTCTACTTTTTTGAGTCTGGTATAGGGCCACCTTAAGGCATCGAATCATCTTAGTGCTCGCTTCTCTATTTTCACCAGTCTCCTATGGGGCCATCTCAAGGCATCGAATCATCCTAGTCCTCGCTTCTCTACTTTTATATGTCTGGTAGAGGGCCACCACAAGGCATCGAATCTTCTTTGTGTTTTAACACATCTCTACTTTCGTGAGTCTCCTACAGAGCCATTTCAAGGCATTGAATCATCTTAGTATCTCCTCACTTCTCTACTTTTAGTCAGTCTTTTAGAGAGCCATCTGAAGGCATCGAAACATTTTAGTTTCTTCTCGATTCTCTGTTTCCGCGAGCTTCGTACGAAGCCATCTCACGCTATCTCGTCGATTCTCTAGAGGGCCATCTGAAAGCATCGGAACATTTTAGTTTCTTCTCGATTCTCTGTTTCCGCGAGCTTCGTACGGAGCCATCTCACGCTATCTCGTCGATTCTCTAGAGGGCCATCTGAAGGCATCGAAACATTTTAGTTTCTTCTCGATTCTCTGTTTCCGCGAGCTTCGTACGGAGCCATCTCACACTATCTCGTCGATTCTCTAGAGGGTCATCTGAAGGCATCGAAACATTTTAGTTTCTTCTCGATTCTCTGTTTCCGCGAGCTTCGTACGAAGCCATCTCACGCTATCTCGTCGATTCTCTAGAGGGCAACCTCAAGGCATCGAAACATTTTAGTTTCTTCTCGATTCTCTGTTTCCGCGAGCTTCGTACGAAGCCATCTCACGCTATCTCGTCGATTCTCTAGAGGGCCATCTGAAGGCATCAAAACATTTTAGTTTCTTCTCGATTCTCTGTTTCCGCGAGCTTCGTACGAAGCCATCTCACGCTATCTCGTCGATTCTCTAGAGGACCACCTCAAGGCCTCGAAACATTTTAGTTTCTTCTCGATTCTCTGTTTCCACGAGCTTCGTACGAAGCCATCTCACGCTATCTCGTCGATTCTCTAGAGGGCCATCTGAAGGCATCGAAACATTTTAGTTTCTTCTCGATTCTCTGTTTCCGCGAGCTTCGTACGAAGCCATCTCACGCTATCTCGTCGATTCTCTAGAGGGCCATCTGAAGGCATCGAAACATTTTAGTTTCTTCTCGATTCTCTATTTCCGCGAGCTTCGTACGAAGCCATCTCACGCTATCTCGTCGATTCTCTAGAGGGCCACCTCAAGGCCTCGAAACATTTTAGTTTCTTCTCGATTCTCTGTTTCCGCGAGCTTCGTACGAAGCCATCTCACGCTATCTCGTCGATTCTCTAGAGGGCCATCTGAAGGCATGAAACATTTTAGTTTCTTCTCGATTCTCTGTTTCCACGAGCTTCGTACGAAGCCATCTCACGCTATCTCGTCGATTCTCTAGAGGGCCATCTCAAGGCATCGAAACATTTTAGTTTCTTCTCGATTCTCTGTTTCCGCGAGCTTCGTACGGAGCCATCTCACGCTATCTCGTCGATTCTCTAGAGGGCCATCTGAAGGCATCGAAACATTTTAGTTTCTTCTCGATTCTCTGTTTCCGCGAGCTTCGTACGAAGCCATCTCACGCTATCTCGTCGATTCTCTGGAGGGCCACCTCAAGGCATCGAAACATTTTAGTTTCTTCTCGATTCTCTGTTTCCGCGAGCTTCGTACGGAGCCATCTCACGCTATCTCGTCGATTCTCTGGAGGGCCATCTGAAGGCATCAAATCATCTTAGTTTCTCATTGCTTCGATACTTTTGTGAATTTCGCACTGGGAAATCCAATGGCTTCAAAATATCTTATGTTCTCCTCGCTTCTCTTCTTTCTCGAATCTCGTTCGGAGCCATTCAAGTCATTTAATCCTATAATCTTTATACGCTTCTTTACTTTGTTGAATCTCCTATAAAGCCATCTGGAGGCATCGAATCATCTTATTTTTTCCTTAATTCTTTATTTTCGTAAGATTCTGACACTGCCATCTTGAGCCATATCACCAATTTTCTATTTTCATGAGCCTCGTACACAGCTATTATCTCAAGGCATCGAATCATCTTATTTTCTCCTCTTCATTTTCGTGAATCTTGTGTTATGCCATCACAAGGCTTCGAATAATCTTTGTTTCTCCTTCCGTATCTATTTTTGCGAGTCTCGTTCTGGGCCACCTCAAGGTATCGAATTAGTTTCTCCTCGCTTTTCAGTTTTCCCGGTTCTCGTACAGGGTCATCACAAGGGACCGAATCATTTTAATTTCGCCTCGCTTCTCTACTTTCACGAGTCTCGTACAAAGCCATCTGAAGGCATCGAATCACCTTAGTTTGTGATCGTTTCTCTACTTTCGCGAGTCTAACATTATCTCAGGTTTCTCTCCCCCTACTAACATCGTCATGTCGCTCTGGATTCTGGCTTGAGGCCAGAGCTCAGAGTGACGTCCAGTTGCTACCTTCGGGTCTCTTTTTTCTCCGCTCGTCTCTGCTGGTTATGTAATATTCTGGACGCCAATGCAAATTATCGTGGACATGCCTCCCTTTAGCCTACTACCCAGGCAGTTTACACGGCATTTCAACGGAGAACAACTTGCGTCCTATTTACTTTAGGAAACAGGTGCACTCCTTGTTATACCATCCACGTAACTTATGTGGCATTTTCGCCGGGACATCTGTGTCTTGTTTACTTTTGGCAACAGGTTAATTTCCTTTTTGGGCACCCGCACAATTTATGCAGTATGTAAAAAGGATATTCAAGTCAATATCCAACATTAACCCTATGTACTACCCTACACATATATGTTCTCACATACTTCTAACCCCACGTAAAAGTAAGTTGCTGACCGTAGTCGAGGGTGAACCGAAGGCTTCCGTTTCAATAGCTACTACACTAAGGTGTAAGGGAGGGCGCTACTCCTTTCCTTAGATTGTTCTACTTTACCCTTGATCCATACCTTATAATGCTGAGTGTTAAGCAATGCAGCATCAAGTACCATTTTTTGAATCATTGGTATGACTCGACCTGGGATTGAACCCAAGTCTCCCGGACCATTGGCGAAAACTCTACCCACTAGATCTCACATATGTGTGCAATACTTACACATCGAACCCTATATACTACCACAGACATAAATGAACATCTTACCTTATTTACTACCACCCGAAAGGTCCATTGTGACACCGTAAAAACAAAATAAACCCCGTTTTACAAATCATTAACTTTAAATTTGTTTTCTTTCTTTTTTGTTTATAGAGAATTTGCCATGAACCTGAAATCTCCTTACTCGGTGACCTACGACCCTTACACGCAGACAGTGGAAGTATTGGACAACATGAAGAGCATTAGTCATTTGGTCAGCAATATGAGAGGTCAGCTGTATACGATTTCTGATGCCCTCAACAAAATGCAGAACCGGAAGATGAAGAAAAAGATCCCGTTAGAGCAAGAAAATGTTGACTTCAATGGGAAATAGAAGTGGAACCCCATGAATGATTGCTGACCGTTTTCCTTCTCACACGTTAGAGTTTTTTAGGCCCATTCTTAGCCACTGTTTCTTGTTAGCCGAAACAACAGCAAAGGATATTACTTCGCAACAACCTGCTCTTAAAAAGTAGATATTTACAATCCTTGGATTTTACAGAGTATAAGCAAAAGCGAATTTCCGATCTCTTTGCAAGACCTGTGTGTTAACCCTTGTGCTATGGCGGTGCTTAAAAGTGTTTTTGTAAAAAAAAAAAAAAGCATCAAATCAAGTAAGCTTATAGCAATCAAACCAGTTAAGGGATTCACTCCCTTAACCGACAGCCACTTCCCAATTGTTTTCTATTCTCTTGGCCATGTCCTGTAGGTTACTTATATTCGTCAGACACCCTAGGAAGGCCGGAGAGTAGAGCGGCTAAAACGCTGTAGAAAAGATTACAAAGACGAAGAAACTAGTTTGTAAGAATCAAGATGCATTTGCTATTCTAAACGTTTTTTTTTTCCAACTAATATCTCCATCTTTGTTTAGTACAGTCTTTTGGCTGATACATTTTTCGGCCTTCCTCGAGAGTATGTTGCATCTGGCGGTTTCTGCCCCATATGTTTTTTTTAAATTATTTTTCTTATCTCCTCAACAAGAACACCAAATTTTAACAAAGTCACGTTCCCGCATACCAAATCTCGTTTCAGCGAGAGAATTATCAAATTCAACTTAGCCAGCACGTCAAGTTTTCATCAGTCCAGTCAAAATTAGTCTGATGCACGTCTTCGATGTAAGGGAGATCTTAACGACCAAAAACCTATAAGTTATTGCCAGATAGATAGAAATTAGTCAATACCAAACTGAAAAGCAGGCGAACTAGAGAAAAAGTAGATCTAGTTGTCTCCGTATGAAAATAAATAGCTGGTCAATTATTTCTCAATAGTTGAATTGCAATTACTTTATCAGATGAATGCATTTCGAGAATATGAGCGTTTACTACCGTTATTTCGGCAATTGAAAATCTGCACGAAATTCTGCTGAGGTTCTTAAGAAAACCAAATTGTTTTATATAGGTGGTTTCATATCCACAGATTTGTAAAAATATGTCATTTTACTCCTGGCAAGTTTTTCACTGAAGTCTGGGAGCAAATCTCTTCAGGTCTTCAAGACTCTTCAAATATTCTAGCTGATCTTAACAGTGCTGAATTTTGGATTATCTTAATTCTTTGATCTCGAGTTCCTCCCGTCTTTTTTTTCAGGCCTTTGGGCACCGTTTCAAGTGCACCAACTACAATAGGTATCACAGTCGCCTTCAACATCTATAGTTTTTTCAGCTCCCTGGCGAGGTCCAAGTATATGTCTATATTTTTGTTTTCTTTTATTTTCACTTTGTTGTTCGCTAGAATTGCAAAACCAACTCGATGATTAGTTCTTCACCCCGCCCCCTGTTAATTATTGATAAACCTCGCAATCTGACTAGGAATTGGTGATCCCTTTGTATCATAAAATTCCAGAGGATTTTACCCATCTCGTTTTCTTGGACAGATTCTTGTTTGTACATATACCATTTGGTCAGATTTGAATCTCTTGCACACTTTCATGTGGATTACCTTTCCTACCCAGTCATGTATACATTTGTATCCTTTCAGTGCCAGTTTGCTGCAGTTGCTTATCATGTTTCATCTCTATTACTTTATAATCTGGACTTGCAATTCTGCGTATTATCAATTTTTGATTTGATATAATTAGTCCATTTGGATTCATTATGTGCAGCTATTAAAGTTACATTGTTGTAATTAAATCAGTCTGTTTGATATCATTTTGTGCTGCTATTTATAGAGATTCAGTTTCTCTCTTTAGTTTTTAGTCGCAAGTTTTTTTTTTTACCCCAGCGTCAGCTGATGGTCTTTCAATAGAGTCTAACACCAAGTCTCCTCAGATTTCCAGGACTCTTCCCAGTATTCTGGCCGATCACAGAAGTAGTCTGAATGGTCTCGATTTGTTGTCCAATTTTCAACTCTTCCAGCCCTCTTACCAAGCCTTTGGAGATCATTCCAAGTACTCCAATTACAATTAGTATCACTGTTACTTTTATGTTCCATAGCTTTCTTAGTTGTCTCTTTATTTTCTTTGTGCAAAGTCCACCATACCATAAGTTTTCTTTTTTTCATTTATTTATTATCATTAGGTCTGGTATTCTGGCCGGGATTAGGTAACCTGTATATATCTCAAAATCCCAGAGTATTTATCGGTTTCATTTTCTTGGACAGATTCTAGTTTGTACATATACCATTTTGTTGTATAGTCAAATTTCAATTTCTTGCACAATTCCCAGTGGATCGCCGTTCCCACCCAGTCGTGTCTAGTCATATACTTCCTTTGCGTTAATTTGTCGTATTCACTTATTATGTAATTATCGGTTTTCACTTTAATATAATTTATTTTTATGGCGTTGTTTTGTTCTGCTACGAGAAGAGATTCAGTTTTTGCCTTAAGGTTTCCTTTTCGTAGCCATGTTCAGGTCTTCTAGTGTGAGATTTCCGTACAGTTGTTTTTCTTTCCATTTCTGTTTTCTTGTTATTGTTGTTCTGTTTGTCTTTATGCTTTCAGTGTTGTGGCTGGTCGTTATAATTAGTCTTTCTTTGCTTTTCTAATATAGTCTACGAGTTCTCGTATTGACCCTATCATGCTATCTTCAATGCTGGCGAGTCCTCTTCATACTTCTTTTCTTGACACATATAGTCTGTCTGTGTCCTTCCCTGTGCATCGTCATTAGCTTTCTTGTTCTCTGTTCCATTTGTTGAAATTCTTCCCTCATACATTTTAATAATGGTCTTGAGTATCTTGCGACGGAGACAGCTTAGGTGTTTATTCCTATGATGAGATTTTGGCTGCAGAGCATGTTTTCGAGAAGTTTTCTCGTTCGTCTGAGGTATTTTTTCTTTTTTTTCTTTTATCAACGCTTGTTTGATAGTGTCCGCTTCTAGTATTTTCAAGTACTTGTAATTCTCCTTTTCTCCAAGCTTTCTGATTCTTTCTTGATTGGACAGTTCTATTCCTTCCGTTATTTGGCTTTTCCATTTTTCATTGTGAGCATGGTACATTTTTCTATGCTAAATTCCATTCCTATATCCTGGCTGTATATTCTTATTGCTTGTACCAGAGACTCCAAATCTTTTTCTTTTTTTGAAAACGGCTTGATGTCGTCCATGTACATAAGGTGATTAATATTTTCTTGTAATTTTGAAGAGTTGTTATCTCCAGTTCACTTCCTAAGGATGTAATTGACTGGCATCATTGCTATTGCATTAGTAATGGTGACAGCACATCTCCCTGGAAGATGCCTCTTTGAATTTAAACCTTTTCCTCCCGCTGTTAATTCCTCTTTCCAGTTTTTCATGTTTTCTGTGATGAATTTTATGACTTTGTCGGATATTTTGTACATTTTCAGACAATCTTTGTGGGACTATATCATAGGCCTTTTTGTAGTCAATCCATGCTATAGCTTAATTTTTTCCGCCTCGCTTGGTTCTCATTGAGGATATGTTGATCCGTGTACAGTAAATCCCCTGTTCCCCTTGTTCCCCTGTGGCATCCTTTCTGTTTTTCTAGATATAGTCCATGGCATTCGAATGAGTAATAGATGTCTTCCCTGATCTGTTCGGTCAGTATTTTCCACGTCATACGTAGACACGTTATCGGTCTATAGTTGCTGAGGAGGGTTCTTTTTTGGAGGTGTTTTTGGATCAATGTAATTTTCCCATAGTCATCCATTCGAGTATTCTTGCTTCTTCTAGCCATCTGCTCTGTTCAAGAGCTAGTCTGTGATGGATGGGTGTGAATTTTTTAAAACCAGAATCAATTTATGCCATCATGATTTGGCATTTTCCATTTCGGTGCTTTTTTGAGTGTTGCTCTGAGCGATTCCAGGTACATGTGTACCACATGACCTTCTTCAAGTCGTTGTATTTCTTTTTTCATGTTAATTGTCCATGCTATTATGTTTTTTCTGTTTCCATATCTTACTCTAGAATTGTTTTACTCCCTTTGTATCCAGTTGTTGGTTTGACTTTCTGCATTGTCCATCAACTTGTTGGTAGAATTTTCTTTCATTATTTTGGAATGTTCTGTTTTGTTTATATTGCTTGACCCTGTCTTGGTATCTTTTAAGTCTCTTTTCTTTTGCCTATATCTTTTGATTTATCTCTTCTTGTTGAATTGTAAGACTTGTCTGATGTTTTTGTTTCGGTCTTTTCATGCCAACATATCCTTGTATGGTTTTCCTTCCTTTGCAGTTTCGTTTGTTGCCCCAAATACTTTACATGACCTTCTAATCTCATTTCCCAACTTGGTTTTTATTATTTTATTTTCTACTTTACTTTCGATTTCTTACAATCCTTCACTGGGTCCGAGACCTAGCATGAGGAAATGTAGGGATTATATGTATTCTATGTTCCATTTTTTATTTCGGGTGTTACTCTTTCAATCCTAGGGAGATATGCAGTTCCGTAAAATACATTTTTTAAATATTTCATATCGGCTGGGACGGCAAAGTATTCTGTTAATGTGCTTATCTGTCCCTTTCTTGATCATGCTTGCTATTACGAACACAGTGGTAGTCATTATTATTATTATTATCATTATTATTATTATTATTATTATTATTATTATTATTATTATTATTATCAGTTTCTTGGTGCATTTGTCTGAGTTCTACCCTTATCCATTTTTAGAAGGATTCAGAGTGTCTTACAAGTGGGACTAACAAGGTATTTATTCCTTTGATATGATTTCGACTTCAGAGCTTGATTTCAAGAAGTCTTCTTCTTTTTCTTGTTGTTGTTGTTGTTGTTGTTGTTGTTTCACGCCCGTTTATTTGATTATATCCGCTTCTTATATTACCAGGTATTTTCAGTTTTCTTTTACTTCCTTATCATTTTCATGTTTCGTCAACATAGACGAACCTAGAGGCAAGAGGGTGACATGTCCTGTAAATAGTGCTTGAAAGAAAAGATGGTACAACCATAAAATAAACCTTAATAAAAAAGTATAAATGTAGCGCTGCTTTAGTTGTTTTGATTGGCCAAAGAAAAAGAAAGCATATCCTCATAGATAAAATAACAGATTGTGAGATAAGCGAAGAAAATGTAATCTATGCTTTGAGTGAAACTTGCAAATTGCAAATTTTGATGTTTAGGGCCATCCATACATTGTTAAACAAGTCTAGCGTGTTTGTTGCAAAGAGTAAGCATCAATCAGTGTATTTATTTGCTCATTTAAGTGTTTACTCTATTTTCACGGTTTACATATTTTTTGTAATACATTTTTGACACGTTGTATTTCTGGTATTGGAATTAACATCCGTAGATGTGAAAATATACATTTATGTGGTATAAGAAGAAGGTTTGTTCGTATCACGTAGGGATCACTATTAGAGGGAATAAAGTTTTTATTTATTTGTGGTATAGCTAGTGTTTGTTGGTGAATGGTTGGGTTCCATCAAGATGATTATGAGTTTCGTATCTAACTTCTTTTTCTTTTTACCCCATTCACTTGTCTTCTTTTATCTATGGGAAGCTGCAGGAGAACTAAGAACGGAAAGAAAGAAACAAGAGTATTTTTATACTCAAATTTTATTTGGGGGTTCACGACTATTCTGTGGTGAAAACGTTTTCCTGAACCAGTAGAAATAGTGGCGTTTGCCAGACAAGCCGTTGAAATATATCAGTCACTTTCGATAAGTTTTAAGCCTAAAGTTTCAGGTATCAGTTTGGTAGGTTCAGTGAAGTACATTTAGCAGAGGCGACTACGAGCAGGAGACATGGATAGCGCCAAGCCCGAGACTTGATCGCAGCCGAGTGATAGATGTCCTTCCAGTGGAAGTAGTCACTGTTTACTGAGAGAGAATTTCTCTTTTTGGCACCAGGAAGATCATCCTTTCAGGCATGCGCGGATTTCGCTTCCTGTCAGTGGCCTCCAGGAAACTGCTACTTTTGAATTTATTTCTTTTTCTTTTTTTCTAATTTCTTTTTTCTTCATCCCCACACATTATGGGTGGTTTTCCACAACTTTTCTCTTTTCTTTGCTCCTCGGATTACCCTCATGGGGTAGTGGGTAAAGTATTATACTACGACATTGCAGTCGGCAAGTTCGAATTCGTGAAAGGCATGAACCCACTAATTCTTTTAGTTATGGGTTAAATAGTAACACTGCTGTTCTTCTACAAAGGTGGCTTTGGCATTGAATAACCCTTGATGGTTGATATGCTATTATATAAAGAAACCAAGCCATAAAATACAAGAAGTATTACCAAGAAAGCATAAAAGTGTCCCAACAGATAAAATGTGCACATATTGTTCTATGAACAAGCAGTATATGAAAAAGGGTTGAAAAAAAGTAAAAGGCTATGGGTGTTCATATCCATGGGGGCTTTATATCTCAATTGCGAGGCGACAGTTCCGAGTGTAATTTAAAATAAAAACATTCCAAAAATTCTGTTGATATTTTGGAGGTGATGGGATGCATTTTATTAAATCTTTGGTTGTTTGCTTTTTTTTGGGGGGGGGATTATTTAATGCCAAATCCAGTCACACATACTCACACACGCACGCGCGCATATATATGATCTGTAGGTGAACTGTAACTTTATTTTTAAACGTTGTTAGAATTTACTTGAGTGCACACTGTTAAATAGTTTCAAGTATTCCTATCAAACACTAATAATTCTGTTTAATATTAATTATTTGTTTGCTCAAAGTTAAATGGTTTCAAGTATTGCTATTTAACTTTGATAATTCTATTTATCAAGTATTCCTATGTAATATGAATAATTTACACACTGCTGTATGGTTTCAAATAGCTAATAAAATAATCTTTATTAAATGACTGAAGAGTTCTATCTGATCTCAAGATGGAACCTAACAAGTATTACCAATACGGGTTCGAGTAGATCTAGGAGTAATGGCATCAAGGAGTACTCTACATTCCTCAAGGCTCCACAACTGGAGCCTCACCATCTGACTGTTTAGTGTCATACCCAAATCACTCGTCGTGGGGAGGGGATCTTACCCCTCTGCAAAAGTGCAGTCGTATTCTATAGCCTCAGTTGACAAGACGGATTCTAATCTTTGATAAACATGGTTTATTCCACACTTAAGATCATCTCACTCTTAAATGGCAGTTTCCAGGAGGCCACTGACAGGAAGTGAAATCCGTGCATGCCTGAAAGGATGATCTTCCTGGTGCCAAAAAGAGAAATTCTCTCTCAGTAAACAGTGACTACTTCCACTGGAAGGACCTCTATCACTCGGCTGCGATAAAGTCTCGGGCTTGGCGCTGGCCTATTTTTTGGGACACACCACTTAGATAGATAGACAGATAGATAGATATTTGATTACGTTATTTAGTTTAATGACATAAACCCTTCAACGATCTTTATGCCAAATCCTGTTTATACACGTTATATATATATATATATATATATATATATATATATATATATATATGTTTGTGTGTGTGTGTGTGTGTGTGTGTGTGTGTGTGTGTGTGTGTGTGTGTGTGTGTGTGTGAATTTTAAGTGAATATTTTGTAGGCAACAACTTTTTCAAAAAGAACCAGAGCTTATTTGTTTGCACACAGTTAAATGGTTTCAAGTATTGCTATTTATTACTAACGATTCAAATTAATATGTATCATTTGTTTGCAAGCAATTCGATTGTTTCAAATATAGTAAATAGTTCCATTTGACCCATAGATGAGACCCTAACAGGTACTACCAATCCAGGTCAGGGTGGACCTGAGGGTGATGGCAATGAATGGGTACATTCTCCAAAAGCTCCTGGATTGAAACCTCACGATCAGATGCAGTTAAGAATCATAACCAGGACACTCGTTGGAGAAGTCCTTTGCAGAGATGCGTTTGGTGTATTCAACAGCCCCACTTGACTGGGCTAAGAGATAGTTAGGAACAGGGTGAGATATATATCGTTAAGAAAAACAAAAACCGGTCACATTAGGAAATTCATAATCCTAATGTGACCGGTTTTTGTTTTTCCTAAAGAAAGTATTGCTCTGTGATGTCAGTTACATTGAGCTCTTTACTAGGAAAATTTAAACGTTCATAGTTGAATGATTTTTTGTCCTGACGGAATTATTCCCGACTCTGGTTTAACTGGACCGAATAATACACACACACACACACACACACACACACACACACACACACACACACACATATATATATATATATATATATAATATTGTTGTTGCTCCAAAGAGAGATAAGTAAATCATTCAAAATGAACAAGTCCGTAAATGAATGTGAATTTGTTAATAAGTTTTTTTTATTATTTCATGTTCTAAACGTGTTTTCCACTTTACGTCTTCTTCAGGAGATTGATAAAGGCTAGGCTTGTCTTTGGTCACTATAAAGATAGTGAACATTATTTTGATAGGGATGAGATCTTTTTTAATTCCAGGATTTGTGTCTGCTTATTATTTGTGAAAACCTCTGGCCTTTGCAGAAGTTTTTTTGTTTATATAAAAACATTTTTTGTATTTTTAGATTTTTTAAAATATGTATTTCCAAGGGTCTCCTTGATGTGTGTGTGTGTTGTACGCGTTCCCATATATTCACGAACACAATATATTTATAGAGTTGCTTTTTCCTTTCTTTCCCTTTATCCACCCCTCTCTCTCTTTCTCTCTCTCTCTCTCTCTCTCTCTCTCTCTCTCTCTCTCTCCCTTTCTCACTCTATTTACACATTTTCCCACAAATGCATATCTATATTTATTTGCATGTCTTTTTTTCAAAGATATAGGATAAGTTTGATATTTGTGAGAACACATTTGACTCAATAGATAAATATATTTAAAGATGTCCGTGTGCCCGTGAAATTAGGTCATATATATATATATATATATATATATGTAAGTGTGGTGTGATTTAGAACTTTTACCAGAAGCGATAAACGATAGGGAGGAGTGGCGAGAGAGGGTCAGGGATATCTGTGCAAGCGGCACGACGTGATGATAATGATGATATATATATATATATATATATATATATATATATATATATAGTTATGAACAGACATAGATAAATGGATCGTTTTATAATCATGGTTTGCTTCGCGTGAAATTCGGAGTAACGGTATTAATTATATTGGGAATTTTTTTGAATTTTTGGTATTAAAGTAGCTTTGTCATGTATTTGTACTTAAAGCAGTTTTAGAATTGGGAGTTTCCTGGTGGCCTAATAGTTAAAGCGCTTGACTACGGAATCGTATTAACGAGTTCCAACTCCAGTTTCCTATCTACGTTCACTTTCAGACAAGTACCCTTGGGAAAGGTATGAACCTTCTTCTCCTCCCAGCTATGGTTTAAATAGTACCACTGTTGTTCTTCTAGAAGGATGGATTTCGCATGAAATAACCCAAGATGGTTGATATACCATAAAACAGAGTTTTAGAATTACACCTGCAACAGTGATAAATTCGTGACTACCGTCCCATTCTTACTATTTCAATTGAATATGTGTCTGTTCATTTTAGGCTATCATGTCTGAGTCTCCAACAATTCAATTAAAAATGTGAACTGTTAAAACACCTTGTGTGGTATCAACCACACTTTCTGGGTGAGCTGGTAACAGAAGAATGGTTCTCAAGTGTGACACTGGTTCTCGGGGCAACACATCTAAGAGTTTTTTCATCTCTTAGATCGGTTGCCTTACTAGAGCCCAGTCCGGTCTATTATTTACTATAGCCGGGAGGGGGAGAGAAGGAAAACAAAACTTAGTACCAAGACCTCTTCTTCAGATATTCGGAAACCATTATTGGAATGCTTGGTGGCAGGGAAGATATTTAGCTGAGTCTCCGTTCTTCAAAGACCAATAACATTTGTTTATCCGTGATATACTAACATTGAACAACACGGAAGGAAAGACAGCATAAACTCAATTACACATACAATAACTTTTGATGTTTTATATGCACAATATACATCCTAGTAGAATTACTAAGAAAGAATATACAAAGAGCTAGAATTATGCATATATTGTTCCAAGAGCAAGCAGTATGTGAAAGGATTACAAAATAGCAATATATTGTCAGGAACCTAGGGAAAGTTATGGATTCAACTATTCTTCCAGGTATGGATAGTCGGGTAGACTGAGCTCTTTAACTTTGGTATGGCAACCAGAATGGGAGAAGGAAAACTCTGAATTCAAACTCCACTTAAAAATTGACCTTGTGTCACATCCTGGGTCGAGTAAATACACGCAAATTGCACTTCAATATATGCACCGCGATACAGAAAAGCTTATACAGTCACATTATTTTAACTGGCCACTTTATCACGGGGGTAGGTAATTTCCGGGCTCGTCTGGGGAATTGCTAAAACTGTGAAACGAGTTCGATCTCCAGAGTGTCACACATTTGTGGACTTGTACAATAGCAAGCCATATTTTGTACATAGCTTTAAGTCACACTTGAATTAATTATTCGCTTTCAGTAAAGGAACAAGTTAAATTTAAGATGAGGAATCTTTAAGTTCCGATTTAAGCGATTCGATATAACAGATGTTGGGGGCGGGGTGTCAAAAAACCATAGAAAGGAAAATAAATTTCTCATTTGAGGCAAAACTATTTTTTTTTTGTTTGTGCGTGTGTGTGGGGTATTTCTTTTCAAGCTGGTAGCTACGCCTTTGTACGAATGTGCATATTGAGTTCGGGATAAGATTTTTTTTTTGTCTTGCATGTAGCGGCCATTTGTATTTCGCCACACCCAACCCCGTTATTTTGCCTGAAAGAAGGCAAGCTTTTGATTGTTGAAAAATGAGGCTCCCATAATTCAACTTCAAAAATGGCTGCCAGCAGATCATTTGAAATGTTCCTCGAAAGGGGGGAGGGGAAGAATAAAAAAAATGATGTGAAATTTATTGTATCGTATTCTGCAACACTCCTCCCTCTCTCTACGCGCAAAACACATACACATATGCACACACATACATACACACATTCATGCACTCACACATACACACACACATATACACACATATACGCATATACACACATATAGATGCACACATGAATACAAAGGCGCATACGAACACTCACACAAATACACTCACGCTCACTCTTGTACACACACACACACGCATATATACACGCATACATACATACATATAGGTTCACATACATACGTACACACACATATACGTACTCATACACACACACACACACACACACATACACATGAAAACACACTAACACACGTACGCATAAACATGCACACATATACACATATTGCCCAGTTGGCGGGGGGGGGGGCTGTAGAATACACCGACTGCAACTCTGCAGAGGGGTAAGACCCCCCCACCCGCCAACGAGTGTCCTGTTTATGACACTAAACAATCTGATGGTGAGGTTCCACTAAGGCTGGAGCTTTGGGGAATGCGGAGTATCCCTTTGTTGCCATTGCTCCCAGGTCCACTCTGGCCCAGAGTGGTAGCACCTGATAGGGCCCTATCTATGGGTTAAATAGAGCTAAACCGTGCTTCCTTCACTATACTGATTTTTGCATTTAAACTGCGTATTTATGCTAAACTGAATTGTTTGAAATAGAACTATTTTCATAAAAATGGATTTGGCATTAGATAACCTACTAAGGTTGATATGCCATAAGACCCAAACAACCAACTAACATATACACATATAAAACATGCATACACGTATACACACACACACACACACACTTGCGAACTCACGCATATACTTGCACATACAAATGCACACACATACACACACACATATACACACCCACAAAAACATACTCATTCACAGATATTTACATAGAAACACATCCATACACATACAAGCAGACGCATATATACACACACAGACACATATACAAGATAAGTCTAAAGTGTTTTCCAAAATTCAAAGAGGGAGACACCCTTTTAGAACAAGACCATTGTTTTGGACAAGGCAACACGTTTTAAAATTCTCTACCCGACCATCCCACGAAGAATTAGAATGTAGTCTCTGTTTTGGCTCCTCGGCAATATTTTCGTCTTTGAACGGAACGCAATACGTTTTTTTAGCCATGACTCGGCAAAAAATGAGGAGATTCTGCATTTAAGGCAGAACCTTTCCTGTGAACAGCACCTCCACACTCTATGCATAAGCAGTGTGTGGAAGTGGGTACAAAATAGTAAAACAGTTTACTTTTCAAGTATTGGTAAGATAGCCAGGCGGTTTTACCGTTCCCTGGCAGGTTCAAAAACAACATATCTACTGTTCAAAGGACAAACGGAGTAGTCTTAAGCCTTTATGGTAAATTTTGGCCGTGTCCACACTAATCATGTAACATTCTATCACCATGGGGGGGGGGCGTATTTTAATGCATAAAACTGCAAGAGTAGAGTACCCAGTGAGGATCGAACTCATTAAGAGTTGTTATAGACTACAGAATTTCTATTCCACTGCTCATCGATATTAACTAAGTTTATATAAATACGGTACAAGAATACAATGATAGATCGCCCAATGAGGATCGAACTCATTATAGTCGTAAGGGCCTGTAAAAGGAGTTTGTATGACAAAAAGAATACCCTCAAGATCTAAAAATGGATATACAAAGGTCATCTGAAAACTTTATCGGTTGATTGCAATGTGATCAAATGAGGTTTATATGAGGGTCGGTTGAAAAGTTCTTAGGCTGATCAAGATACTCTCACGCAATGTGATCAAATGAAGTTTATTTTTCAATATAGACCCCCATGCGATTCAGACATTTCTTCCATCAGAGTTGCCGTGTTTGGATCTCAGTGGTAAAAAAGTCATCAACAGCAGGTATGACGTAATCTCATGAACATTTTTGCCCACCCTTGTGACTGAATATTCTATTTCTCGCGACTTTTTTAGCTGATGGTCTTTCACTGGAGTCTGAGTGATAGCAAGTCTCCTCAGGTCTCCAGGACTCTCCTGAGTATTCTAACCGATTTTAAACTGCAGTGGTCTGGATGGTCTCAATTCTTCCCCTGATTTCCAGTTCCTTCAGTTTTACCCAACATTTTGGGACCATTCCAAGTGCACCAACTACCACTGGTATCACCGTCACCCTTTTGTCCTACAGTTTCTTTTTAGTTCTCCGGCAAGGTCCAAGTATTTGTTTATTGTTTCGCTTTCTTTTAATTTCACTCTGTGG
This sequence comes from Sepioteuthis lessoniana, assembly GCA_963585895.1. Lineage (NCBI taxonomy): Eukaryota > Metazoa > Mollusca > Cephalopoda > Myopsida > Loliginidae > Sepioteuthis > Sepioteuthis lessoniana. Next base: position 101,959 of record CAUZXS010005929.1, read on the forward strand.
TCCAGCGGCAAATTCAGATGGCAAATTCTTTTTTTTTTTTTTGTTAATTATCTCTAAGGTCTGGTCTTCTGGCCGAGATTGGGTGATCCGTTCGTATCTCAGAATTTTAGAGAATTTTTTGCACCTGATTGTCTTGTACGGATCCTGGTTTTTGCATGTACCATTTGGTCATATGATCAAATCTAAATCTCTTGCACAATTCCCAGTGAACCACCATTCCTACCCAGTCGTGCTCTGTTTTGTACTTCTTTTGTGCTAGTTTGTTGTATTATTACTATTATTGCGAGTTTTTCACCCTGACTCTAACTTGAGGGTTTTCCCTGGAGTCTGAGTAACAGCAAGTCTCCTCAGATCTCCTGGACTCTTCTAATTACCCAAGCAAATTTTAACAGTGCTGTGGTCTGGAGAGACTTGATTCTTGCTCTGATCTTCTGTTCCTCCTGTCTCTGTTCCAAGGGCTTCAACTATAATTGGTATCACTGTCTCTATCATATTGAACAGCTTTTTCAGTTCTCCGGCAAGGTCGAGGTATTTGTAGAATTTTTCGATTTCTTTTATTTTGGTCTATGGTCTACCGGAACACACACACACACACACACACACACACACACACATATATATATATATATATATATATATATATATATACTGAACGTGTTGAATTATGGCGTAATAGCTCGCCCGAAGATTGACGACGGGAAACTCGGAGCCCTGAGTTTTTATTTTGTTTTATTATTTTAATTTATAATTGATAAATATATATATATATATATATATATATATATATATATATATATATATATACCCCCATATATATATATAATTATATATATATATAATTATATATATATATATAACGATTGCTTTTCTCTGTGTGGGTGTGCGTATGTATGTGTGTTCATATTCGTGTCTATGTGTGTATTTTTTTATAACATTATATGTCACTGAAGGTAATCCCTAAAAAGAATTATTGTTTCCTTTCCAAGAGGGAGATAAGAAAATGGCTGACCACCCAGAAGTCGGACTAGTCGGCAAGAAAGAAAATTCCATGCAGGGATCAAGGGAACGAGACATTTGTTCTAGGGAGATGGTTAAAGAGCTACTCTGTCAGATCGTAGCCAGTTTCAAACTCCAATTAGTCTATCTTTTAGCACTGGGCTGATTAAAACAATGCACTTCTCTTGGTGTGATCGCCAGTAACAACCGGGTAAAGAGTTCGTTCCTTATTCGGTGACTCGTATTAACGTCCTTGTGCCAAATAATTTTTCAGGGCATCTTATCGCTGTGTAGTAGTAACCTTCACTCGGTTACAAAGCTCATTTACTTCTTCGATCCTCATTGGGTACTCCATAATTGTAATCTTGGAGAGCTGGGCTACTCTTAGAATATATATATATGAAAATAGCGTTGACAGAGTTAACGGCGCTTGATTACTCTCTCTCTCTCTCTCTCTCTATATATATATATATATATATATATATATATATATATATATATATCACACACACACACACGCACACACACACATATATATATATATCACACACACACACACACACACACACACACACACACACACACACACACATATATATATATATATATATATATATATATATATATAAGGAGTGTACCTACTGTCGACCAATAATCATCAACCCTGTTTTGCGAATCATTGTTAATGTAGTGAATTTGATTTCTATCGACAACTGGACTGCTCTGGCAGGGGATAGCTGGTATATTCTGACCCACTACTCTGACCTTGTGCCACGCAGAGCTCAGTCGGTTCTCATGAATAATAATAATAATAATAATAATAATAATAATAATAATAATAATAATGACGATTATGATAAGGATAATAAACATCTTTTAATGTAAAAACTGTCATTTTAAGGGGAGCGTGGATTTACCTTAAATATCAATCTTCCGTCCAACTCTCCAAAAACAGTTTACTTTCAAACTTTAAGATGCAACTTGAAGATTTTAAAAAAATCTTTTAAATATTCATATGATTATATTCCTAAGTAAACAATTATTCATTAAAATACATGAAAAACTAATGCTAAAAATTATTTCCTGTTTTCTTATTGTTAGAAAAGTTGTTAAAGAAAAGCATCTATATGCATTGAATCTTCGATAAGAACCAAATTTATAAGCAATAACCTGTGAGGGTTGTACTCTGTCCATTTGTATATGGTAGGATTCTTTTGCACATCAATTTCAACGCTTTTTCTTGTAAAGGCAACAATTTCAGTCAGTTTTTTGGGTAGTCATTTTCTTGGCAGAGCAACTACGCATGCGTTCCACGTTTCTCTCAATAAATTTCCTCAAAACTTTATCGTCTGCTTCCTTCCTACGACATTTAATGTTCGAAGGATATTAGTGGCATTAAAGACAATAAACGTCTCGTATTGATTTCTGTCTCACTTAATTGCTCTTATAAGTCAAATAAAACGCGGATTTGTTACTGCTTAATTAACATATAAAAGAGATTAATTCCTAATTATTTTCATTGTTTAAATTTCCAAAGATCCCGGACGTTTAATTTGATATTTACATTTTCTCGAGCTCCTAGTCGAAAAATGTTTTGATGATAGGATTTATCTCAGGTAAATGCTCTTATTTATTTATTTATTTTTTAATGATTCAATTTTTATTGAAAATATTTTTTATTGAAAGGATATTTCACCGACATGATTTTTGTCGAAACTAAATTCAAAATTATTTTTATTTTGGTTTTTAGGTTTGATTTGGTTTGGTTTTATGGCATATCAACCATTGTTGGTTATTTAATGCCAAATCCTCTTCATACATATATATCAAATATATATGATTTGTAAACACATTTTTTGATACACACAGTTAAAAGGACAAACAGTTCTATTTCTAACAATTCAATTTAGCATAGGTCAACAAAGTTAAATGGTTCCAAGTATTACTATGTATTACCAACAATTTAATTGAACATCAGTGATTTGTTTACACACAGTTAAAAGGACAAACAGTTCTATTTCAAACAATTCAATTTAGCGTAATTAATTTGTTTGCATACATTTTACATGTCAAACAGTTCTATTTGACCCATAGATAGGATCCAATCAGGTGCTACCAGTCAGAGTGGACCTGGGAGCAATGGCAATGAAGTGGAACTTAACATTCCTCAAAGATCCAGCATTAGAGGAACCTCACCATCGGATTGTTTAGAGTCATATCCAGAACACTCATTGGGGTGGTGGTCTTACTCATCTGTAGAGATGCAGTCAGTGTATTCTACAACCCCAGCCGACTAGGCTTTTATTCTTACTAATGAACTAGACGATCCTTAAACCCAATGGGTTCCCGATGTAATAATGTCAATGATGCAGACGATGCTACTATTTCGGAATGATTGAAGGATTCGAATTAGAATTTTACAGTTAACAGTGGTCCATGATGATATTGATGCTTCTATTGATGAAGGAGTGAAGGATTCTAATTAGCATTTTATAGTTAACAGTGGTCCATGATGATATTAATGCTTCTATTTATGAAGGAGTGAAGGATTCTAATTAGCATTTTATAGTTAACAGTGGTCCATGATGATATTGATGCTGCTATTTAGGAAGGAGTGAAGGATTCTAATTAGCATTTTATAGTTAACAGTGGTCCATGATGATATTGATGCTTCTATTTAGGAAGGAGTGAAGGATTCTAATTAGCATTTTATAGTTAACAGTGGTCCATGATGATATTGATGCTTCTATTTAGGAAGGAGTGAAGGATTCTAATTAGCATTTTATAGTTAACAGTGGTCCATGATGATATTGATGCTTCTATTTAGGAAGGAGTGAAGGATTCTAATTAGCATTTTATAGTTAACAGTGGTCCATGATGATATTGATGCTGCTATTTAGGAAGGAGTGAAGGATTCGAATTAGCATTTTACAGTTAACAGTGGTCCATGATGATATTGATGCTGCTATTTAGGAAGGATTGGAGGATTCGAATTAGCATTTTATAGTTAACAGTGGTCCCTAATGATATTGATGCTTCTATTTAGGAAGGAGTGAAAGATTCTAATTAGCATTTTATAGTTAACAGTGGTCCATGATGATATTGATGCTTCTATTTAGGAAGGAGTGAAGGATTCTAATTAGCATTTTATAGTTAACAGTGGTCCATGATGATATTGATGCTTCTATTTAGGAAGGAGTGAAGGATTCTAATTAGCATTTTATAGTTAACAGTGGTCCATGATGATATTGATGCTTCTATTTAGGAAGGATTGAAGGATTCTAATTAGCATTTTACAGTTAACAGTGGTCCATGATGATATTGATGCTTCTATTTAGGAAGGAGTGAAGGATTCGAATTAGCATTTTATAGTTAACAGTGGTCCATGATGATATTGATGCTTCTATTTAGGAAGGAGTGAAGGATTCGAATTAGCATTTTACAGTTAACAGTGGTCCATGATGATATTGATGCTTCTATTTAGGATGGAGTGAAGGATTCGAATTAGCATTTTATAGTTAACAGTGGTCCATGATGATATTGATGCTTCTATTTAGGAAGGAGTGAAGGATTCTAATTAGCATTTTATAGTTAACAGTGGTCCATGATGATATTGATGCTTCTATTTAGGAAGGAGTGAAGGATTCTAATTAGCATTTTATAGTTAACAGTGGTCCATGATGATATTGATGCTTCTATTTAGGAAGGAGTGAAGGATTCTAATTAGCATTTTATAGTTATCAGTGGTCCATGATGATATTGATGCTTCTATTTAGGAAGGAGTGAAGGATTCTAATTAGCATTTTATAGTTAACAGTGGTCCATGATGATATTGATGCTTCTATTTAGGAAGGAGTGAAGGATTCTAATTAGCATTTTATAGTTAACAGTGGTCCATGATGATATTGATGCTTCTATTTAGGAAGGAGTGAAGGATTCTAATTAGCATTTTATAGTTAACAGTGGTCCATGATGATATTGATGCTTCTATTTAGGAAGGAGTGAAGGATTCGAATTAGCATTTTATAGTTAACAGTGGTCCATGATGATATTAATGCTTCTATTTATGAAGGAGTGAAGGATTCGAATTAGCATTTTACAGTTAACAGTGGTCCCTAATGATATTGACGCTTCTATTTAGGATTTAATTCCAAATGAATAAGTACCTGTAGCGTGAATTTATCAAATTGTGCGAAACGAGTTCGAAACCAAATGTTGCTTGATATTGTGGCTGAGCGTCCTGTGATAAAAAATTCATTGATGAAATGAATCATAGATAAAGCAGGCAAACGGCAAAACAAATAACACGAGGTTGAATTTAGACAGACGACGTCTTTTATGCTTAATCTTGGCTAAAAGGTAATAAAAGATATACTTTTGTGTCTTGTTATCTTAGTTAGTATTTGTACATTGTACATTAAGTTTTTAGAATTAAAAAAAACCTGCTTTCTTGCGAATTCCTTTGAGGATTTATCGTTGTGAAATTTGTGTCTGATATTTTTGTCTCGGCGGCTGGAGAATCTAACGTTTGGGTCTGTGTTATTTGACGACTGGACTGCTGTTTGACAACTGGACTGCTAGGGCACGGGATAGCTGGTATATTCTGACCCACTAATGTTATTTTTGGGAATTATGACACATATAGGTCTTTTTTATTTCTACATTTATGTTAGACAGTGATTACATTCTGTTGTACACAAAACAGATTTTAAACCGTTTTAAGTCATTGTTAGTATTAATTTTTTTATAGTGTTCGCCAATGGACCGGGGTTCAATCCCAAGACGAGTCATACCAAAGACTCAAAAAATAGTGCTTGATACCGCCTTGCTTAGCACTCAGCACTATAAGGTAAGGATCAAAGGTAAAATGGAGCAATCCAGGGAATGGACTAGCGCCCTCCTCTACACCTCGGTGTAGTAGCTATTGAAAAGGGAGCCTTCGGGTCAATATCGACTAAGGTCGCTAACTTAATTTGTTTTCATGAGAAACTAAATATACGTATCCTCAATTTCACAATATGAAAGCATTTTTCAAAAGAAAAGATATAATGCTTTTTGTCTTTTTATTATTATAATTATTTCTTTGTTATGCCTCCTTGGGCATCTCCTCTTTTTATTATCTTCTCGAATCAACCTTAGAAAAAAGAAAAAAAGAAAAATATATATTTACAAAGAACGTATTCACTATTAATGCAATATCTATACACAAGCCCAGTCGTCCGGTGCTTTAGAATTCACCGACGGCAAAGGGGTAAAAGCCCCCCACCCAACAAATGTTATGGCTATGACATTTAACAATCTGATGATGAGGCGCCAGTAATACTGGAGCTTTGGGGAATGCAAAATATATCTTCAATGCCATCGCTCACCGGTCCACTCTGACCTGGAGTGGTAGAACCTGATAGGGTCCCATCTGGGGATCAAAGAAAACTTTGACATTTAAACTGAGGGCAAACGAATGATTTATGCTAAATTGAATTGTTAGAAATAGAACTGTTTGATCTTTTAACTGTGTGTAAACAAATGACTGATGTTTAATTGAATTGTTAATAATACATAGCAATAATTGGAACCATTTAACTATGTGCAAATAAATGAATAGTGTTGGATAGAATAATTAGTGATATGTGCAAATAAATGAGCTTAGGCTCGTTAAGATTTTATCCACAAAATGTTTTTACAAATCAAATATATATATATATATATATATATATATATATATATATATATATATATAGAAATATTGATAACAAGGTAATAACAAGATTCAAATCCATTATTTTCTACATATTGTCGGATTACAATCCTTTATTTACTTTCATTCTGTCCAATTGACTAACAAGATTCAAATCCATTAATACCTTGTTATCAATTTTTCTATATATTGTTGGATTACAATCCTTTATTTTCTTTCATATATATATATATATATATATATATATATATATATATATATATATATATATAAAAAGGATTTGGCATTAAATAACCTAGAATGGTTGATATGCCATAAAACCCAACCTAACAAAATATCTAAGTACAGATCAAATTCTGTTAAGTTGTTCATCTGATAGTTGCCAAAAATGTCCTCTTAAATTCTTTTTCTTAACATTATTTCCAAAATCATCCAATTCAATCTAATTTTTTTTACACTGTTGCGGTTTCTGATTTGATTAGGCAATTTGTTCCAAAAATATATCACTCTATTTGCAAAAAAACTCCAATTGGTTGATAGACTTATTTTTTTAAAACTGTTTTCACAGAAAATTTCCAGTTCGAATAAATATCGAAAAAATGTCTACCATAATTAGAAATTTCATTAATTATTTTAAAGGTTTAAAATATATCATCTCTCATTATTTCTTGTGAAGTTGTTAATCTTAATTTCTGTAATCTCTCCCGATAATCCTAATTTCTCTAATCTTTTCCTGTAACAGTAATCTTTTAATCTTTTTATTATTTTGTCACTTTTACTTATATGCTTTCCAATGTCAATATTTCTCTCTAATTTCCAAATCTTAACAGCCCTGTATTGAATACGATATTGTATATGAGGATTTTTTTTGTAACATTTTGATTAATTGATTTTAAAGGGATGTCATCCCGTCGGGAGTTGCCCAGATGTTTTGTATGTCGACCTATTTTCGGTTGCCTAGAGGTTAGGGAATCGAGTACTCTTTTTTTTTTACATATTCTTTTTTTTTTTTGCGCACAGTTATATGATACTACAAATTTCTATCTAATTCAAATAATATGCAAATAGATCTATTTGCTTCACAAATGAGGCTCGAACAATTATTATCTCTTCAAGTTCAAAGTGGACCTGGAAGTAATAGCAACGAAGAAGTATTCTATACTTCCTTGATCTCAAAAAAACTTGTCTCACCACCAGATTCAGTTTGGTCTTCTATACAGCACACATCCTTTTTAGGTGGGGTACCCTTATCCTGAGGACTGTAAGACATACCAACAAGGTGATGTGATTTTTTCTAATTTTCTTGTAATTCTTTTTAGTTTTCTTCCACTGCTAAGATGTAAAATAAAATTATTTTTGAGAAATTTAATTCAACTATGATTGCTCAATAAAAAAGAAAATAATTAGCGTTATAAGTGAATTATAAATTATCTAATTGAATCAAGAATTAATTTATCAATTAAATTAATCAATAAAATAATTTTAAAAATAATTTTTAATAAAAAGTTTGCTTGAGTTTATTCCAATTCACGAATCATCATTTGTATAAAAATTTATCAATCAAAAGTCATTTTGTCAAATTCTCTCAAAGCAAAACGTCCGTTGACGAAATATCTGTTGAAGAAACACCCCCCCCCCAAAAAAAAGGTTGTTGACAAAACGTCCATTCAACGAAGTGTTTGTTGAGTAAAAGTTCAGCCACTGCGGTCTTAGTATTTGGTTAGTTTGTATTAGGAAGGATATTTAGTCGAGTCTCAACTCCAAAAGGTTCATTATTAGCATCAGTATATTCATCGATACTCTAATACTGAATAAACGGCAGTAAAGACAAGATTAGCTTATTTACGCTTAAAAAATATTTAATACATACATAACATACATGCAAGAATTATTGACAAGAATACACAAACGTGTTCCAACTGATAAAATGCGCACATATTATTCAGTGAACAAGCAGTATATAAAAAGGGGTACAAAAACGGTAAAATGTCTTTTTTTAGTTTGTTGGTGTAAGCCATGCGGGCTCGTTGTTTTAATGATTTGGCGAACGTTATCATCCCTCACCGGGAGATTGTTCAAAGAACAGAGGCAAAAGAGACCGATATGGATTCCAGAGTTGTCCTGTGACCTGGTGTGTCCAATGGACACACCCACTTTTCAAAGGAAACAAAAAAAGAATTTGTCTCCCTACCATGGTTTACAGGAGGATCTTTGGATTTTCCTTATAAACAGATTTGGTACAATTCTGTGGGTCTCTTTTGATTCGGAGAAATTATTTCAATAACCGTGTCATCATAGCGTACCGGTAGCTCAGATTCCTCTCGTCATTCGTCTCAATCCACCATCGCTCTTTACGAGTTTTCTAGACGGCATCCAGTGTCCCCACAGAGCTGATTAATGCAAATTTTTACTGGTCGGCCAACATTGGCGTGTCAATGAGTTCGTTCTTACTTCTCCAGCTATGCCCATCGTGTCTTGCTCGTCTTACTGGGATGGTTTGTGAAATGGAAGGTAAGAAGCCGTACTGTTGCTGTTTTGTGGGGTATTGCTTCCAGGATTTGTTCAAAATAGCATGCAGCGTGTTTGTGTAATTCCCATCTAGCTTTTTCTCTAATCGTTTCGATTGAATCCAAGTGATGCAACCATACAATAGTACTGACACATCAAATTGCGCAGACAATACGAAGTTTCCTTTTTTCTCGCTATAGATCTCTATCATCCTGTTTGTCTTACTGGGATGATTTGTGAGATTGAAGGTTGTAGAGAAGAGGAAAATCTCGTATTTTGGTTTGGCGCTCAATTTATTTCAACACTTAATTTCACCCAATCAGGATGACTTATCCTATTCAGCCCGGACCTTCATTTCCGGCTAGCAAAACGGGTGACTGGCAAAACCTAGTCTCTTTGGCTTGAGACGGCGACCAGAACAGACGTTCCTCTGGTCGTCCCTGCTTAGCGATGCTTTTTAACATAGCAACACCAGCAGCAACATGGACGCTCAACGAGGGAACCATCTAATTTATGGATTTCCTACGAGGAATCCCAGTTGAACACAAATTAAAAACATACAACATGCCTAGCACAGGCCCAACTTTGTGTCACCCCAAAAATTGGCTATGTCGATCCGAGCGTAACTCCGCTCTCGACACACTAGCTCCCATTTCACCTCTGGTTCACATTAATGGAGATAACGCAGACTCTCCCCCAAAATACTAGACACACAAAAATACACGGTGACTCTAAACACAATCCCTCACACGTCCAGCAGCACGCTGCCCTCTCAATATTTCGCTTCGCCATTTCGTCTCCAACACTAACAAGCCTAAACTCCACGAGTCTTGCAGCACCAAAAGCAAACCATATTCCATGCTGCAAATAAAAAACTTTCCTTGTTGTGTTGTTAAAGAAAAGTTTCGTAATTCATTTGTGTTGCCTAAAAAAATATAGTGTTAGAGAAATTAACAATTTCCCGAAACGCTATAAGGTAGATGGCCGAACAGCGGCTGTTTTGCTTACAGGAATTGTTCATAACAGCATGTAGCATTCTGGTGTCGTTTCATATCACTGGTTCAGGGGTGGGGGGAGGCTGAATTTGATGGCAATTAAGATCTTATCTAATTTACATTTGATATTACAATATGGAGTCAGCTTAGGTACAAATGCAGGTAGTTTGCTACATCATGATAAATAATAACGCCCTATATATCCCAATTTTAGATATATGATCTTAGAAGATATTTTAGTCATTTTTAAGAAAAATATATGTGCAGTATTTTGTATTTATTACGGAACAGAAAATGTCTGTGTGTTTTTATTATCTTTCACAAACTGCCACGTTTATATGTGAGTGT